>ML371288.1:91103-138417 GCA_005239525.1 Nicotiana knightiana | reverse complement strand
GAAGGGATGGCCGGAGAGGATGAAGAGATCCATCGGAATCTGAAGAGACATGAAGTCTCTAGAAGAGACTAGAGAGAGAGAGAGAGTTAGAGAGATGAGGGACCGATGAGAATGAGAGGGGTCGGGGGGGGTTGCGCATGTGGCGAGACACGGTGGAAATATAATTATGCACATGTGGTGAGACAAGACGGGCATTTATATTACTATTGCACACATGGCGAGAAAATGTGGGCTATATCAGGGATTGATTTGTGATGGCCTGGGGACATTCTTGTTGTTGATATTTTTGTAGTGGTACACTTACCTGTGTGAGATTTATCTTGCGAAAGCTGTGAGAAAATATTATATGTGTTTTTCGTTCCTTTTTCTTATGCTTACTAGTTGGTATGGACTATGTTAAGACACTTGCACACGTATACACATAGTTAAGCACTTTTATTGGTAAGAGGTTTTCTTGATATTATTGAGTATAGATGTACACCCCTGTTTACTTGCATTCTATGTGAGAATGGCTCTATTTGGCACGTGATTCATCAGTGTGGATATGAAGTGTAATGAGGGCACATGATGCTAAGTGTTATGGTTCAGGTGTTGAGACCCGTGAGTTGTGATTAGCCCGAGGTTCGGTACCTCGTGGAGTTTATTGACTAAAACCTGATGCGAAAGCTGTCGTTGTTGTTGAGTTATTACTTTCCCTTCTCTATCTGTGATTTTTGGATTTAGGTTTTGTTTCCGTTCATTCTTCTGTGTCATTATTATGGTATTCCACTGAGAATTTTTGTTTTCCTTTCTTTTGCAATTAACGTATTGTTTTCCATTTTACGTACTCTCTATGTAGATATCATACTCTGTTATTCCTATACTTATACTTGTTTAGGTTATTTAGTCCAGTAGGTGTCTTGACTGTTCCTCGTCACTACTCCACTGAGGTTAGTCTTGATACTTGCTGGGTATCGCCGTGGTGTACTCATACTACACTTCTGCAAATTTCTGTGCAGATCCAGGTAGTTTTCAGAGTCTGTTGATCATTAGCTAGTTGTGCGGATTGTTGTTGGGGAGACTCAAGGTAAACCTGCTGCCGCATTCGCAGGCTTCAGAGTCACCTTTTGATTTGCATTCATACAGTTTACTCTACTTCAAACAGTTGTATTTAGAAAATTGTAGCAAACTTTGTAGGGCTTATGACTTGTACTACCGGTTTGGGGGATTGTAAAATGTATTGAGAATTCCATTTCACAAATTATTAGATGTTATTTTATTGTTGATGTTATTCAGAAGATGTTAGGCTTATCTAGTCCCTAAGACTAGGTGCCATCACGATACATAACGGAGGGGAAATTGGGTCGTGACAAGTTGGTATCAGAGCTCTAGGTTCATAGGTGCTACAAATCATAAGCGAGTTTAGTAGAGTCTTACAGATCGGTACGGAGACGTCTGTACTTATCTTCGAGAGGCTACGAAACTATTAGGACAATTTCACTTCCTTCATTCGTAACGTGCGATTTCATTGATCTCAAAGTTTGAACTTTTATCATTCTATTCTCTCACATATGGTGAGGACATGAGTTGTAGTTACTGATGACGTTACTCCCATAACATATGTCGCTAGGGGCAGAGGCAGAAGCCGACGAGGAGCACGTATCGCAACTAGGGCACCTATCAGAGCAACAATTGAGGAGCCGCCAGTAGTTCTAGTTGGATGGAAGGTACCAAAGGCGCCTGCTATTACTCCCGGACTTTAGGGGACCTTAGCACAATTCTTAAGAATGTTTGGTACATTGGCTCAGGCGAGGTTGATTCCGGTTGCACCAGCTACTTCACAAACTGGGGGAAGAGCTCAGACTCCCGCCCCGCACACTCCAGAGCAGCGAGTTCATGTTGGTCAGATTCCAGTTGTCATGGCGACACAACCTGTGGTTCTAGTTTAGCCCGTGGTTAGGGCAGTAGCATCAGAGGAAGGACATATTAGACTTAAGAGGTACACGAAGTACCACCCTCCTACCTTCAGTGGATTAGCGACAGATGATGCCCAGGGTCTCCTGGAGGAGTGTCACTAAATTCTTCGTACTATGGGTATTGTGGAGACGAGCGGGGTTGCTTTTGTTACGTTCTAGCTCAGGGGAGCATCTTATCAGTGGTGGCGGGTGTATGAGTTGGGTAGCCCGGCCAAGGCAGCTTCACTTTCATGGGTCCAGTTTTCAGAGATGTTCCTGAGTGAGTTTGTACTTCATTCCCTTCGGGATGCATGGCACGTGGAGTTTGAGCAGTTGCGTCAAGGCACTATGTTAGTATCAGAGTATGCCGTTAGATTCAGTGATTTGACCAGACATGCATCTGCTTTGGTCACTACAGTTAGAGAGCGTGTTCGTATATTCATTGAGGGGCTCAGGCATGACATTCCTCAGCATGGCTCAGGAGTTAGAGTCATATGTTTCGTTTCAGCTGGTGGTAGGGATCGCTTGCTGAGTAGACGGAATGTGGGATCAGGAAAGAGATGATATGGGGAGAGAGGACAGGGAGGCGAGGAGGTCTCATAGGCCGGAGAGATCTACTGGTCCTTATTTTGGAGGCAGGGTATGACATGGTAGAGATTTTGTAGGTCAGCTAGTTCAGTTTGCACTTCCAGCTTCGCACAGTGTTTCAGGTGCTCATGGGTCTCAGGGTACCCGTACTTCATAGTTTCCACAACCACGTCAGCAGAGAGGTTTTTTTGAGAGTGGAAATACCAACCACATGGTGAGAGATTGTCCTAGACTTCGTACAGGTGTGTCACAACGAAGTATTCAAGCGAGTAGAGGGCGCCCGAGAGGGAGAGTCCTGGCCCGTTGATGTGTTCATATAGTAGGCTGGAGGCCGCTGCGCCAGATGATGTCATAAAGTATGATTCTGATTTGTTACTGAGGGGCACCATTAATATTTTTTTTCGGTTTTGCATATCGGGGCGAGTTCCGTTGTTTGTTGCTTCACTTATAGGTGAGTTTCATGATTAACACTATGTTTATACGTTTGCCATGATGGGAGATTCTATGAGTGGTAATCCATGTCTATCGTTTGTTTTTACTCATTATTGAGAGTTGTGAGACTAGAAGTGAGTTCATGTTGTTCATTATGGTAGGTTTTTATGTGACTCCTGAGTATTCTTGGTTACGAATTGTGATTTGGTACTCTACCGGGGTGGGAGTTCAGTAGCGTTGTGATTTATTGGCAGACTTGAGTTAGTGGAAGATTCCAATTGGTATGATGTGTATTCGACCTGTGATCCAGAGTTAAAGGTGAGACCCTCGTGATCATATATGATTTGATATGTTTGAGCCGGACTGCGTGCCACGGTGGAGAGTTATACCATGATGAGATCCTTATGATTTTCTCATGTACTTTGATTTTCCTATTTAAATTGATTCTTAGTATGGTATTGATAGAGAGTTGTGCCTGTTAGTCTTGTTTGATATTTCTCTTATGTGTTTCTCTTTACATATTTAGTCATTTTCGTTATGTACTTCTTGAGTTTTAGCTTGTGGGGTGTGTGCCCGGTGGTGTTAGTTATGACTTATTGATCTAGGTTTATAATTATGAGGTCTTCATGTTTCTTGCATCATTGTCAACGTTGTGGAGGTTTGAAACGGGTTTCTAACGGATATGACGCTAATTGCCGGTGCTGGTTTTGATTACGGCCAGCTATTGTGTTCAGAAATGTTATTACGGGCCTATGCGTGGTGTGTTATGTGGTGTGTTCGTACCTTGTAGGTGTAAGAATGAATTGTTGTAGGTGGTTGAGACTAATACCGAATGTGGAGCTAGGAATCGGGTATTTTCGAGATAAGCAAATGGTCAAAACTTTTTACTCTAAGGCTTATTAGTATTGGTGGAATGGATAAATTACAATTGAGATGGTGTCGTCAGGTCTATGTGGATTGGGGTGACGTGGGGTCACCCGCGAGTGTATGTTGGAGGTGTGCGTTCAGTGATTTGAAGACTTCAAGGTGATTCTTGGCATGTTCGAGGACAAACGTTTATTTTAAGAGGGAGAGGATGTAAAAACCCGGCCAGTCATTTTGAGAATTTAAGTCCCGTACGGCGACATTAGGCCTTGAGCAGATTCATATTATGTGTATTGCGTGCATGGTGAAATTCAGTTACATGATGATTCAGAGTCAAATCGGAAGAATGATTCAAGTTTTGGAAGCTTAAGCTGTAAGAATTGATTGGAATTTGACTTTTGTGTAAACGGCTTCGTAATGGGGTTTGGATAATTCAACAGCTTCATATGGTGATTTTGGAGTTAGGAGTGCGTCCATATTTGGAATTGGAGGTCCATAGGGTGATTTGAAGCATTTCGGCGAAAGTTGGAAAAGTTGAAGTTTGGAAGGTGAAGAGGTTTGACCAATAGTTGACTTTGGTGATATTTGGGTCGGAATGCGTCCGAGAGTTGGAACAACTCCTTTATGTCATTTATTACTTTCCTGCGAAAATTGACGTCATTCCGGGTTGATTTAATAGGTTTCGGCATGAGTTTTCAAAGTTGGAAGATTTGAAAGTTCATAAGTTCGATTCTTGGCCTGAATTGTAGTTTCAGTGTTGTTTGATGTGATTTGAGACCCAGAGCGAGTGCGTATTAGGTTATAGAACTTGTTTGTGTGTTTAGACGGGTTCCGGGGGGCCATGGGTGTGTTTCGGATGGGCTACAAGTCATTTCCTCCTATTTTGAATTGCTGTTTTCTATCATCTGATGTTCTTCTTCCCGATCGTGAAGTGCCTTTCGCGTTCGCGTAGTGTTCTGCTGACTCGCCTCATATTTCTTCTTCGCGTTTGCAGTCATGCTCTCTCATTCGCGAAGATCTGCCTTTTTCCTTCTTCACGTTCGCATCCTTCCTTCCGCGTTCGCGCAGTAGAAATCAGGCCCTGAGCACTGGTGGTCATTACTCAATGCATTCGCATGTTCCCCATTCGCGTAGGTTCCCGTTCCATGTTCTTTGCGTTCGCGAAGGGTCTTCTTGGCAGCCTCATTTTTCTTCTTTCCGAATGGGATCCTTCCTCCGCGTTCACGATGCACAATCGTTTGGTAGAATATAAGATCTTCACATCGAGGGTTAGGCCATTTTTATCATATCCTGACTTGTAGAGCTCGATTTTGAATGATTCCTTGTAAGTTTTTCAAGAAAATCGATTGGGTAAGTGTTCTTCACCTAGAATTTATTATATTCCATGATTTTATCTTTATTTTTATCATTAATTTGTGTTTTGAGTTGAGGAAAATGGTGGTTTTTGAAGAAGGTTTTCAAAATGAAAAATCATGATTTGAGGGACAGATTTGTAACGAAATTCGATAATTTTAGTATAGTTGATCTCATATCGGATGGATGTTCGGGTTTTGTGAAATTTGTCGGGTTCCGAGATGCAGGTCCGGGGGTCGACTTTTGGGTCGATATTTAGATTTTTATAAAGATTGAGTCTTTATGATCCGGAATAGTTTCTTATGAGTTTCATTTGTGCGTTGATGTTGTTTTGGTCATATTTGAGCCGTCTGGAGGTAATTTCACCCGAGAAGTTTATTTTAGAGTATCAGTTTGTCTTTTTTGAGGTAAGTATCTTGCGAAACCTTGTGTGGGGGAACTACCCCATATGATTTGAGTCTTCTATGCTAATTGTAGTCCGTATACGCGAGGTGACAGGTACGTGCTAAGACTTATTTGTGGAAATTAGCCTTTTAGGATTCCTAGGTTCTGGTATCCATTGAATATGCAGTTGTTCTTGTTATGATTACGTTCCTTAATTACTAGTTTCACCTCTACCTGCTTAATTAGAATCAATTGCTTCATGATCCACTCTTATTGTTTACTTGATTCATATGTGCTTTAATTGAAACTGTGATCTCTTTTATTTCCATGTTATCTTTTCCCTAACTGCTTATCTTTGTTTGACGTTATAGTTATCCCCTTTGTAATTGTTCATCCTTAATTGAGGTTATGGTTATCTTCCCACTGTCTACCTTTAATTGCATTGGCTTTATCTCTTTCGTAATTGTCCAAACTTAAAAGAAGCTTAGATATCCTATGCCTTAGTTGACTTGCCCATATTTGGAATTATTTGACTCGTGTTAGTTTCCTTGTTGTTGAACCGTACAATGTGGTACCGTTGTTACATATTGTTTCCTTCCCTGTTGAGCTGTTCCTATTATGCCTAGTATTCTTTGTTATGGTTATTCCTTGTGAACTAATTCTACCGTTTCTCGTGATCGAAGGTTATTGAGTTGATTTACTTATCTTACTTTGTGTTATTGTCATTGTTGCTGTTGTACTTGTGGTGATGATAAACGAGGTTTCTGTCGTGCGGTTGTTGTTATTGTGATGCACGAGGTTTCTGCCATGCAGTTGCTGTTATGGGGTTGCACGAGATTTCTGGCGTGCTATTATTACTATTAATAGTTGCACATGCGGCGTGACAAGGCGGGATATATATATATATATATATGTGGGTTGCGCATGTGGAGAGGCAAGGTGGGAACATTATTATGCATGTGTGGCGAGACAAGGCAGGCATTTACTTTACTATTGCACACGTGGAGAGACAAGGTGAGCTATGTCAGGGATTGATTTGTGATGTCCTAGGGAATTCTTGTTGTTGATATTTGTGTAGTGCTACACTTACCTTTGTGAGCTTTATCTTGTGAAAGTTGTGAGGAAATATTCTACGTGTTGTCCGTTTCGTTTTCTTATGCTTAGTAGCTGGTATGGACTATGTTAGGACACTTGCACAAGTATTGTCATGGGCAGCTTTCCAGCCATGCCCCATGACTCCTTGGACGCGATCCATGGCGTCCTAACAAGCCTCCCAATGCCTAGAGCCACGGATGGCCCCGTAGTCTTGGCTGCGCCAAGTGACAAGCGTGCATGTGCCTCTGTCGCCCCACCAATAAATCTCGCTAGCGCCCAGCCGCAGGCAGCTGCCAAAAGCACCGCGCACGCAGATCGTGATGCCAAATACAAGGTTGCTGACAACTGACCGGTTTCAACCTTGTAGAAAACTTAAGTCCTTTTTCATTGTAAATATAGAGTAGTTTTTTCCATGTATTTCTGTTATGATTCCCTAGCTTAGTTAGGTCAAGTCTTGTAACTTTGGTTTAATTTTTTAAGCATTATTAGGGGGGATCAAGCAATCAAAACTTTTTAGCAAGCAATTCTCTGTACAAGTGTCTCTCCCCCGCGACACCGCGTTGCCTTTTGTAATAGATTTCATTAATGCAATCAAGATTTCTTTCAATTCTCATTACTGTTCTCTCAATTGTTCTTGACATTGGTTTTCCCGTATGACACTGACAATCTCGTCTAGCATACGGAAGGGACCTCAGTTGGCGGACAACAACTGCAGTGACATCAGTTGCTTAGACTTACGTCGCCCTTCCAAGGAATATCAGGAAGCCGTCGCGTAACAGTTGGTATCAGAGCCTAGGCTCGACATCAGACGAGGGAACGTATTGCCATTACCACTATTTTTGACCATGGTGAATCATGGGGACCGCATTGCGTCCCTTGAAGAGGCGGTTGACGTATTACGACCCATCGTAAATACGATGCCTGAACTACAAACCAGCCCAGTGCAAAGGTTGGACGACCTGAACCGCAAAATGATCTAGGCCGAAGTTGACATAGAAAACATTAGTCGCGACTCTGAAGGAGACCGACAAATGGTGGCCACTGCAGCAGCCAGAATTTTTGGTAAATTCGAGGGCCTTCAACAAGAGCGTGCCGAGGATTTAGCCTACAGGGCACAAGAGGCAGACAGGGTGATATCCATGCAGAAAACTATAGACAACTTGACACGCCAGCTCAATGTTGTCAATGCTGCTCTACAAGGCCTTCTTCGAGGACGTGGAAACCAAATCGGGGGTGCCGTGAACCTCGCCCCTGTAGCACAAAAATTGAAAATTCCTGAGCCAAAACCATATAGTGGAGCTCGGACTGCTAAAGAAGTGGAAAATTTTATCTTCGACATCGAGCAGTACTTCGATGTCGTGGGAGACCTAGAAGAAGCCAAGAAAGTAGCAACTGCTGCCATGTATCTTCAGGGTGATGCTAAACTTTGGTGGCGAGTGAAGTACGAAGCCATCAAGGCCGGTGAAGATGCTCTGGAGACATGGGCAGAACTGAGGCATAAAGTTCTTCCCCAAAAATGGTTGAATACAATGCAAGGAGAAAACTATGGGAGCTCCGCCAGACCAAATCAGTGTGGGATTTCGTGCGAGAATTCTCCAAGCTCATGCTGAACATCCATGACATGGGGGAAAAATACAAGCTCTTCACATTCCTGGAAGGGTTGAACCCTTATGCCCGCATGTAGCCGAAAAAACAAAGGGTAGATACCCTACCCAAGGCGATCCAAGTAGCGAAATGCCTTGAGGACTATCAAGTGGAAACTCGGAAGTATAGGCCCCAACCGCCTGTCCGAGCGGGATACAAAGGAGGCCAGTGTAACAATGGTGGCCCTAGCAGAAGTGGGGGGAGATCAGAGTACAGCCAAATCTAAGTCTCCTTCCTCAGGCAGCAATAATGCTGCATCAAACAACAATGATCGAGGGAGAAAGCCCCCTTCAAGATGCCATCATTGCGGCGGGTCACATTGGAATAATTAATTCCCACATGCATAGATGAACGCCCATCAAAATTTTGATGATGGGACAGATGACGAAGCAGATGATGCGGAGCAGATCGAACCAGTCGGTGCCTTCAATGCAATTGTAGGTTCTATTTCTGCGACATTAGCGGGAACCAGTGCTGGTATCCGTAAGAAGAAGGACCCCTACCCAATCACCAAGAAAGGGAAAAGGAAGACGAATGAGGGGACTCCTCTTAAACAAGAGAGAACCTTGATGTTCGTTGAACTGAAGGTAAATGGCAAGCCCATTTGGACGATGATAGATATAGGTACTACACACAACTACTTGGCCTCAACTCAGGTGGAGTGCCTTGGTATAGTTTTAGGAAAGAGAATAGGTCATGTCAAGGCTATCAAATCACCTCCTTAGCCAGTGGGTGGAATAGCCAAAGAAGTATTAGTGAAGCTGGGTCCTTATGAAGGAAAATTCAACTTGCGCATGGTGATCATAGATGACTTCGAGTTGATAGTTGGGGTGGAATTCTTGAGGAAAACCAACACCATGCCCGTACCATATGTAGACATTCTTCTGATGATGGGATCAAACGGGGCCAAGCCCTACATTATCCCGTGCATGCCCATAAAGATGGCCGCTGAGAACATCTCAGTCTTGCAGCTGAAGAAGGGTGACAAAAGACATGAACCTAAGTTCCTGGCTACCCTATGCATTAAAGAGGTAGAACGCTCCTCGGGTCCCATTCCTACATCCATAAAGGAGCTACTACTGGATTTCGAAGACGTCATGCCACAGGATATGCCGAAGCGACTCCTGCCTAGGAGCACTGTGGACCATGAGATTGAGTTGGTGCCGGGTGCGAAGCCACCTGCCCAGGCGGCTTATAGAATGTCACAACCCGAACTCACCGAGCTTCTGAGGCAGTTGACGGACATCCTAGATACAGGTATCATTTGGGTCCCCTGTGCTTTTCCAAAAGAAACATGAAGGTAGTCTACGACTCTGTGTGGATTACCGGGATCTAAACAAAATCACTGTGAAGAACAAGTATCCTATGCCGCTCATGGCAGACTTGTTCGATAGATCGGGGAGTGCGTCAGTGTTCATGAAATTTGACCTGAAGATAGGGTATTGGCAAGTTCGCATTGCTGAGGGTGATGAACACAAGACGACTTGTGTGACAAGATATGGGTCGTTCGACTTCCTGGTTATGCCGTTCGGCTTGACTAATGATCTAACCACATTTTCACCCTGATGAACCAAGTCTTCCGAGAGTACATTGACGAATTTGTGGTATATTTGGGTGACATTGTGGTTTATAGCCAAACATTGGAAGAACACTTGGAGAACTTGCGGAAGGTCCTAGTCCAATTGCGGGAGCATGAATTGTACGCGAAGCTATCCAAGTGCTCCTTTGTTAAAAAATAGATTGACTTCCTCGAACATGTCATTGAGGAAAGGTGAATCAAAACGGACCAGCAAAAATTTCAAGCTATCACAGATTGGCCGCCGCCCAAGGATATCCACGCCTTGAGGGCGTTCCTTGGCCTATGCAATTTCTATCAGAAATTTGTGAAAAATTACTCCCTCATCGCGTGCCATTGACAGAACTCCTCAAGAAGTTCATGACTTGGGATTGGGGACCTAGGCGTGCGGAGGCCTTCAGCACATTAAAAGCGGCTATGTCTAGTAGCCCTGTCTTGGCCCTCGCTGATTTGGCCAAGCCGTTCGAGGTACAAATGGATGCTTCCGACTATGCTCTCGGAGGAGTCTTACTACAAGAAGGGCATTTCGTAGCATATGAGAGTCGGAAGATGAAGGGTGCAGAGCGGCGCTATGCCGCCCACGAGAAAGAATTATTGGTTGTTGTTCATTGCTTACACCTTTGGAGGAATTATCTGCTGGGAACCCCGTTCGTGGTCAAGATAGACAACACAACTGTTAGCCATTTCATGACCCAACCGAAGCTGAATGGCTGACAGGCCCGGTGGCAGGAACTCCTAGAGGAATTTTACTTCAACCTGGAGTATCGCAGTGGGAAGACTAATCATGTTGCTGATGCGATCAGTCGAAGGGAAGACCTAGCATCGGTGTGCCTACTCGCCACCCTAAGAGGGAGTGAAGTAGCAGCCACCAAAAAGACCAGATACAAGATCTACTCATCAAGGATCCTGCTGCACAATATTTGGTTGATCTAGTAGGACAGGGCAAGACTCGCCAGTTCTACATGGAGGATGATTTCCTTATAGTGAAAGGGAACATACTTTATGCTCCTAAATGAGGAGATCTGAGAAGGACTCTTCTGGCGGAATGTCACAATACTCTGTGGGCCCGCCATCCCGGTGAAGAACGACCATGGCATTACTTCGCCGTGCATATTATTGGCCTAAAATGGTCGATGATGTGGCTCAGTATGTGAAGACTTTATAGTATGCCAGAAGGACAAGTTAGACCGTTTGACACAAGCGGAACACTTGGAACCACTAGCTGTCCCAAAGAGACCTTGGGAAAGCATTTTTCTGTATTTCATCACCGGCTTGCCCAAGGTCAGAGATCTCACAACTATCTTGGTTGTGGTGGATCGGTTTTCCAAGTATGCCACCTTTATTGCAGCACCACAATATATATCAGCAGAAGATACAACTCGACTCTTCTTCTCTCATGTCGTCAAATATTGGGGCTTGCCCAAAGACATTGCTAGTGATCGCAACTCACGCTTCACTAGCAACTTTTGGACCCAGCTATTTAAGTGCCTCGGGTAAAAATTGAGTCATAACTCAAGTTTTCATCCGCAATCTGATGGCCAGACGGAGCGGTTCAATGGTATGTTCGAGGAAAAAATCTCTGCCACTTTGTTACCGGGTCGCAGAAGAATTGGGTGAAGCTTCTGGATGCTGCTCAACTGTGTTTCAATTCACAAAAGAGCTCTGGTACAAACAAAAGCACTTTTGAAATTGTTACCGGGAAGCAACCAACTCCCATACACCGTGAATGCACCAAACATGTCAAAATCTCCTCGAGCTGCTAGCTTCTCAAAAGAATGGAAGAAAAATGTGGAGATAGTGCGGAGCTATCTTGTCAAAGCCCAAAAGCGGATAAAGAGGCATGGTGATCAAAATCATCGCTTTGTTGAATATCAAGTAGGAGACAAAGTGATGGACAAAATCCCAAAGCGGTACTTGTTTTCAGGGGTCCATGACTCTCGCCTATTACAAAGATACATTTGACCCTTGTCCATTGAAAGGCCCATATGGAAAGTTGCATACCGGGTGGATACCCCAGCTTGGTGGAAAATCCATCCCATCTTCCATGTCAGCCTTCTGAAACCTTTTCGAGAAGACACGGAGGATACTTCACGGAGCCAACTCACAATACCCAGTATTAGAGGCCCCAATTCAACCGGGAAAAGGCGTTCTGAAGCTATTCTTGATGACCGGGTAATTCATGCCTCAAGGAAGGATCACCAAGTTCTTGGTGAAATGGCAAGGTTATGATGAAGAGGAGAATACTTGGGAAGGGGGAACAAACCTCAAAGCCTACAAGAGCCTAATTGAATATTATTTTACAAGTAAGGCACCGAGGACGTCGCCAAATCAGGTGGGGGAGAATGTAATGGGCGGCTTTCCAGCCATGCCCCATGACCTTTGGGACGCACCCCGTGGTGTCCTGGCAAGCCTCCCAACGCCTAGCGCCACAGACAGCTCTGTAGTCTTGGCTACGCATGTGCCTCTGTCTCCCCACCAATATCCCTCGCTAGTGCCCAGCCGCAAGCAGCTGCCAACAGCGCCGCACACGCAAACAATGCCGCAAGCAGATCGTGATGCCAAAGATAAGGTTGCTGACAACGGACATGTTTCAACCTTGTCGAAAACTTAAGTCCTTTTACATTATAAATATAGAGTAGTTTTATTCCATGTATTTCCATTATGATTCCCTAGCTTAGTTTGGTCAAGTCTTGTAACATTGGTTTATTTTTTTAAGCATTATTAGGGGGGATCAAGCAATCAAAACTTTCTAGCAAGCAATTCTCTGTACTGGTGTCTCTCCCCCTCGACACCGCGTTGCCATTTGTAATATCTTTCATTAATGCAATCAAGCTTTATTTCAATTCTCATTACTGTTCTCTCAATTGTTCTTGACATTGGTTTTCCCATACAACACTGACAATCTCGTCTAGCGTACGGAGGGGACCTCAGTTGGCGGGCAGCAACTGCACTGACATCATTTGATTAGCCTTACATCGCCTTTCCAAGGAATCTCAGGAAGGCGCCATGTAACAGTATACACGCAGTTAAGCACTTTCATTGGTTAAGAGGTTTTCTTGATATTGTTGAGTATAGATGTACACCCTTGTTTACTTGCCTTCTATGTGAGAATGACTCTATTTGGCACGTGAGTCGTCAGTGCGCATATGAATTGTAATGAAGGAACAAGATGCCAAGTGTTAGGATTCAGGTATTGAGACTCGTGAGTTGTGATTAGCCCGAGGTTCGGTACCTCGTGGAGTTTATTGACTAAAACCTGATGTGAAAGCAGCCGTTGTCGTTGAGTTATTGCTTGTCCTTTATTTATCTATGATTTTCGAATTTAGGTTGTGTTTCGCTTCATTCTTTTGTGTTATTATGGTATTTCGCTGATAATTGGTGTTTTCCTTTCTTATTTCAATTACCGTATTGTTTTCCATTTCGCGTAGTCTTTATGTAGATATCATACTCTCTTGTTTCTATACTTATACTTGTTCAGGTTATTTAGTCTAGTAGGTGTCTTGACTGTTCCTTGTCACTACTCCACTAAGGTTAGTTTTGATACTTGCCGGGTATCACCGTGGTGTACTCATACTACACTTCTGCACATTTTATTGAAGATCCAGGTATTTTTCGGAGTCAGTTGATCATTAGCTAGCTGTGCAGATTGCTGCTTTGTAGACTCAAGATAAACCTATTGCCGCGTTCGCAGGCTTCAGAGTCATCTTCTGATTTGCATTCATACTGTTTACTCTACTTCAAACAGTTGTATTTAGAAAATTGTAGCAAACCCTGTAGAGCTTATGACTTGTATTACCGGTTTGGGGAATTGTAAATTTTATTGAGAATTCCATTTCAGAAATTATTAGATGTTACTTTATTATTGTTGTTGCTAAGAAGATGTTAGGCTTACCTAGTCCCTAAGACTAGGTGCCATCATGTTACCCAACGAAGGGGAAATTGGGTGGTGACAAAAATCTATAGGTACAACTGTTCCGGAATGAAAATAAACAGTATAAAGTAAAATTTTAGAAGGTGACTCCGAGGCTTACGAACATGACGGCAGGTATACATTGAAGTCTCTGTTACAACTCACAATCAGCTAACTAATGACCAGCGCGCTCCGAAGTACCTGGATCTGCACAAAAATGTGCAGAAAGCGTAGTGTAAGTACACCGCAGTGGTACCCAGTAAGTATCAAGACTAACCTCGGTAGAGTAGTGATGAGGAACAGTGAAGACACCTACTAGACATAGTAACCTGTACAAGTACGAATATGAAACTAACAAGGAATAATATCAATATAAAGCTAAGCATGGTAAGAATAACAAAACAATAGTTGCAATAGAAAACTAGAAGCAACAGTTAGAAACCAGGAACAACAGGTAATAACATCGTAAAGTAAGCATAATACAGTTAAAGTTCGATGATACCAAGCAAGGGAAAACATGTAACAACCCAACAGAACAACCGCTCTCACACATGGTTTATACAATAATTTCTCCGAGGTACCACACCTCATAATCACAATCACGGTTCCCAAATCAGAACCTTAATCACTTGGCATCTTGTGCCCACATTACAAATCACATCCGCCTGGACAAATCACTTGTCAATACCTTTAATACCTCATATCTTCACAGACAACTCACGTTCTAAGAGAGTGACAATATCTCATATCCGCATGGACAACTCACGTGCTAGCAGTAACAATACCTCATAACCGCACGGACAACTCACGTGCAAATAGTAGCAATATCTTATATCCGCACGGATAAGTCACGTGCTAATAGAACAACTCACGCACACAAGACAGGTATACAAGAATGCATGTAAATGATCAATAAACATCAAGGTTCATCTTCGTAGACTGATATAAGTGACTAATTACGGTGTATGCTTGTTCAAGTGTTCTATCACAGCTCAAGTAAACAAGTAAGATCAGAGACAACGAATGGCACATATGAAACAATACAACGAAACCGTAATATGCATGACTCACATAAGGTAGGCACACCACTACACAAATATCGTCAATAACAATTCCCCCAGGCCATCACAGATCATCACAAATCATCCCCGACATAGTCCCTCTTATCTCTCCACGTGCGCAACAATAAAGTATATGACCGCCTTGTCTCACCACATGCGCATAATAATATTCCCACCTTGTTTCTCCATATGCGCAAATCCACATATATATCCCGCCTTGTCATGCTTCATGTGCAAATATCAATAATAACAATAACACAGACAACTCATGTATGAACACCCCGATAATCCTCTCAACAATACCACGTGTGCCAAAAACATAAAACAATATAATAACTCGCACCACATGTGCCAATATGCCACCACAGTTTCTTCAAAAAAATTTCAATACCACAACCATACATAGCCTTCGGCTCAACAACACTGAGTACAACAAAAACAACAATAACCCAGGAGTATGGCAAGTAAATCAACAAAAGAATTATAAAAGCACAATGAAACAGAAGAACGAGCTCACAATGAAAGACATAACAAGTAATAATGGCATCAAATAAGAATAACTCAACAATAAGAGAGATAATTTACTTCAACGATATCAAATAAGAATAACTCAACAATAAGCGAGATAACATGTAACAATGACATCAAATAAGAATAACTCAACAATAAGAGAGATAATGTGTAAAAACGATATCAAATAAGAATAACTCAACAGTAGCATAGATAACATGTAACAATATTTCAAATAAGAATAACTCAACAATAAGAGAGGCAACATGTAACAACAATTTCAAGTAAGGATAAATGACAACGGAAGAGATAACATGTAAAAAGAGGCAACAACTCCAATTAAATCATATAAGAGTATATTCGGCAACAAAGGGTATAGCACGAACCAATCAACTTCAAATAAGGCATGTAATGGTAAATTTAGCAATGTAGGATATAAAATGATAAGGCAACTTCATTTTAATGTGCATAAGAAACCTAAGAGTCTAAAACGTTCAAATTTCCACATATAAGACGTGTACACGCCCGTTACCTAGGACTAGGTAAGAATAACACAGAGAGTTATTTAACAGATTTATACAAATCAACCATTTAACATGAACCAAAAATTTCTATACAAAGCCAAGAACCATCAATAGATGTACAATAACCCAAAACTGGTAGTACAAGTCATAAGCTCTACTGAGTTCGCTAGAAAATCTCTAGGTTCAACTATTCCGAAATGGAAATAAATAGTACAAAGTAAAATTTTAGAAGGTGAATTCGAGTCCTACGAACACGACGACATGTATGCCTTGAAGTCTTTGTCGCAACTCACAATCAGCTAATTAATGACCTGCGTGCTCCGAAGTACCTGGATCTGCCCAAAAATGGTGCAGAAAGCGTAGCATGAGTACACCACAGCGGTACCCAACAAGTATCAAGACTAACTTCGGTGGGGTAGTGACGAGGAACAATCAAGACACCTACTAGACATAATAACCTGTACGAGTACGAATGTGAAACTAACAAGTAACAATATCAATATAAAGCTAAGCATGGTAAGAATAACAAAACAATACTTGCAATAGAAAAATAGAAACAACAATTAGCAACCAAGAACAACAGGTAATAACGCCGTAAAGTAAGCACAATACAGTTAAAGTCCGGTAAAACTAAGTAAGGGAAAAAATGTAACAACCCTATAGAGCAACCGCTCTCACACAAGGTTTATACAAGAATTTCCCCGAGGTACCACACCCCATAACCACAATCACGGGTGCCAAATCACGAACCCTAATCACTTGGCATCTTGTGCCCACATTACAAATCACATCGGCACAGACAACTTACGTGATGCACGGTAAACTCACGTGTCAATACCATTAATACCTCATATCTCCATGGACAACTCACGTGCTAAGAGAGACAGTATCTCATATCCGCACGAACAACTCACGTGCTATCACTAATAATACCTCATAACCGCACGGAGAACTCACGTGCCAATAGTAGCAATATCTCATATCTGCAAGGACAACTCATGCACGAATATTACAACCCATGCACAGAAGGCAGGTATACAAGAATGCATTTAAATGATCAATAAACATCAAGGTTCGTCTTCTTAGAATGATATGAGTGACTAATTACGGTGTATGCTTGTGCAAGTGTTCTATCATAGCTCGAGTCAACAAGCAAGATTAGAGACAACAAATTGCACATAGGAAACAACACAACAAAGCTGTAATATGCATGACTCACACAAGCTAGGCACACCACCACAAAATATCATCAATAACAATGCCCCAAGCCATCACATATCATCACAAATCATCCCCGACATAGTCCCCCTTGTCTCGCCGCATGCGCAACAATAAAGTAAATGCTCGCCTTGTCTCGCCACACGCACATAATAATATTTCCACCTTGGATCGCCACATGCACAAACCCACATATATTTCTCGCCTTGTTACGAAACATGTGCAAATATCAATAATAACAATAGCACGAAAAACTCACGTGCGAACCCCCCCGACAACCCTCCCAACAAAACCACGTGTGCTAAAAATATAAAACAATATAGCTCGTACCACATGTGCCCATATGCCACCACAGTTTCTTAAAAATAATTTCAATACCACAGCCACACATAGCCCTCGGCTCAACAATACTGAGTACAACAACAATAACCCGGGAGTATGGCAAGTATATCAACAAAAGAATTACAAATGCACAATGAAACAAAAGAACAAGCTCACAATGAAAGACATAACAAGTAATAATGGATTCAAATAAGAATAACTCGACAATAGGAGAGATAATGTGTATCAATGATATCAAATACGAATAACTGAATAGGAGAGATAAAATGTAACAATGATTTCAAATAAGAATAACTCAACAATATGTGAGATAATGTGTAACAATGATATCAAATAAGAATAACTCAACAATAGTATAGATAACATGTAGCAATGATTTCAAATAAGAATAACTCAACGATAAGAAATGCAACATGTAACAACGATCTCAAGTAAGGATAAATGTCAATGGAAGATATAACATGTAAAAAAGAAGAGGCAACAACTCCAATTAAAGCATATAAGAATATTTTAGGCAACAAAGGTAGAACATGAACCAATCAACTCCAAAATGTCACTTGAATGGTAAATTTAGCAATAGGGGATATGACATTATAAGGCAACTTCATTTTAATGTGCATAATAAACCTAAGAGTCCAAAACGGTCAAATTTCCACATATAAGCCGTGTACACACTCGTTAGCTCGTGTACACGTCTTTCACGTAATTCAAATAGTGCAAACAATCCAATTCCTGCGGGAGGTAGTTCTCCACACAACGTTAAGCAAGTTACTTACCTCAAAAACCCTCAATCAATACTCTAAAGTGGCTTTTCCTTTACAATTCACATCTGCTCGGCTCAAATCCAATGATTGTAGATGAAAATTCCCTCTTCAAATTGCCTTCTACCGAGTCTAGGGTTAAAAATATGAAAGAATGAGCTAAAATCCCAAAATTTCAACTCTTAACCCAGCTGCAGTTGTCGCATTTGCGACCAAAAGTTCACAATTGTGGATGTTCGCATTTGCGACAAAAGTTACCGATTGCGGATGTTCGCATTTGCGACCAAAAGTTCGCGATTGTGGATGTTCGCAATTGAAACCAAATGTTCGCAATTGCAGTAGTTCGCAATTGCAACAAATAGTTCACATTTGCGAAGTACCGGCACCAGCAATCCCAAACTTCACCGAACTGATCCGAAACCACCCTGAAACTCATCCAGAACCTCCCAGACACAAACCATATATGAGTTTCAATCATAAAATACGCTACGGACCTGCTTGCACACTCAAAATACTGAAAAGACGTCTTAACCTGATATTGACCACGGTCAAACTCCAAATTTCTTAACATAACTAGTCCTTAGTCAATGATCCAAAACACACCCAAGCCTCTAGGGACCCCGTCAAATCATACCAACAAGTCCTAAAACATGACACGAACTTACTCGAGGCCTCAAATCCCTAAACATAACATTAAAACCACAAATCGCACCTCAATTAAAGCTTAATGAACTATCAATTTTCAACTTCTACAACTCGCGCCGAATCATATCAAATCAACCCGGAATGACGTCAAATTTTGCATTCAAGTCTCAAATGACACAACGGAGCTATTCCAACTCCCGGAACCGCAATCCGAACCCGATATCAACAACGTTAACTCCCGGTCACACCTCGCAACCTTCCAAACCTTCAACTTTCCAACTTTCGCCAAAATGCAACAAATCAATCTACGGACCTCCAAATCCAAATCCGACATACAGCTAAGTCCAAAATCACCATACGAACCTATTTGAATCATCAAAATACCATTCTGGAGTCATCTACACTAAAGTCAAACTTTGGTCGACTCCTGCCACTTAAGCTTCTAAAACAAGAATCATTCTTCCAAATCTACCCCGAATCATCCAAAAACCGAATTCGACCACACACACAAGTCATAATACACAATACAAAGCAACTCAAGACCTTAAACCACCGAACATAACGCTAATTCCCTAGACGAATGGTCGGGTCGTTAAAAATTATTCTCAAAGATTGGAAAATTTACCCATACCAGTGGCAACTGAATTAATAAAGAGATTATTCAAGGGCGTTAAAGTTCTTCAAAAGATGGCGCTGCCAGAATGTTAAGGTCAATTACGGTATTACTTTTGATCCAAGTTGTAACTGGATGATCTCTCTTTTGTTAGCCAATAAAAATATTTTATTCTTATGCAATTACACAAATACCCTTCTTGACCCGAATTTTAACCGATACACCTCTTTATGCAACCGGGTGCAGCTCTCATTCCCACTTGTTAATAGTAGGAATAGGAAAATGACTTGTTAGATCAGGGATCAAATCCTTATTCACCCTTTTCTTTCTTTTGTCATTTGACCTCTTTAATTATCATGATGTGGTATATGGGACCAGTTTTCTTACTTATTAATTAAGACCTAGACATATTGATGAGTATTGTCAAATAGATACTTCTAAGCTTGACGTGTTACCTTTTTTTTTAATATTGAGAAATTTTTATTATCTTTTGTTTCCTTTTTGGTGGTGGTGGACTGGTAGTGAACAGGTGGTGTTTCTCTTAATCTTATAAAGAAAGGTACTCCTTCTTGTCCACATTAATTAATTTTTTGTTTTTTTTTTCTTCATATTATTTGATTTTTTAGATATTAAGAATGAATTAACTTCTTTTTTTAAAGTTGTCCTTGATATAATGAATCTCAGAATATTTTTTATATTTTTAATGAACGAATTAAAAAGATAGTAAAGATTAATATAGTCAATTTTATTATTAATTAATATTAAAGGATACATTCTTAAATATGTGTGAAAATAACCTAAACAAATTAATTTAGGTAGACCGGAACGAATAAGGAATTACTTTTGAATGATTCTTGTAAAAAATAAAATAAAGACATCGATCATCGGGAAAGACAAAACCTTACAAACTAAAAAGTGGTAAATGCAATAACAGAGGGGTTTCAAGCATTTTAGGTGGAAAAATGTCATATAAAAAAACTCCACGTGTACACTCAGTTAGAACGACACTAATTAAACTTTGCAATAGATAAGAAAAAGTATACGAAAATAAGTGTAATATTTGTGTATAGGGTAAAATATGTTTATATTAAATGCTCGCACAATAAAACAACACGTGAATGCAAAGGCAGAAGGCAATCAGGTTCGAAGGCAACAATCTCATTTATTCCCGAAGGGAATGATGTTCGGTGGCATTTAATGGATAATGTTCTATAGCATTAAGTATGTAGTCCATTACAAGAATATGGTATTCACTGCCTACCGTTACACATTTTTCAATGCCCCTATATTTATCATTTAAGAGAGACTTGTTCCTAGTAACTTTTTTCCTAGGTACCACTATAAATTGGGATTCCTTGGGATTCCAACAACCATTGTAAGAGAGAATTTTCGGAGAAGCTTATACTATATATTTTTCAACGCTCAATAATAATTTATCTTTTTAGTTATTAATAGCGTTATTACTGTCTCCAGAAGCTATGTTCCCCGAACCAGGATTTCTATTGTCTTATCTCGATTTCGACGCTAAGTCTTATATTGTTGTTTAATTTATTTATCATTTTGGGATCATATTGATTCACTTGTTTATAAACCACGTACAAATTCAACTGCACTATTTTACAAGTAAATAGTTTGATACCCACTGTGGGGCTTTGGACAACTGTGTAATTGGGTTGATCCTTGCATCTATTAATAACCTGTTTGATTCCTTGTTCTTTGCAAAAACCATCGAAAATGGCAGATAACGATGTCAACATCGCACACAATGTTGAGGCCCGAGGGAATCAGCCTCAGCACCAAAATTCAATCAGTGATACCAGCAACAGATGAGGCAACGTCGGTCCACTGTGGGAAATATCCACGACATGATCGAGAGGCAACTCCTGATGATGCTGAAGACGAGCACGTCGTTTAAATGGTAAGGATTCTGAGGGAGGAACAAAATGCTTATGGGTCACCTCTCACGACAGGATCAGATTGAGTCAGTCTTACTGAAGAAATGCGAGGAGACCCTCACGAAGGGGGCCCTAACATGGTATTCACTCTTGTCCGAGCATTCAATAGATGCCTTCGAGATGCTATAGGATTCTTTTATCAAGGTCCAGCCAGGGCCAGAAGGTATAGGCTCGAAAGGCCGACATATTTAGGATTGCACAAGGAGGGTCCGAATTGCTGGGGGAGTAGGTGACCAGATTCCAAAAAGAAATGATGTTTCTACCGTTGTACTGGATGAATGGGTAGCTGAAGCATTCACTAAAGGCCTGAATTCGAGAAGTTCCGACGCTTCACAGAAATTGAAAGAAAGTGTGCTCGAGTTCTAGACAACAACATGGGCAGATGTTCACAATTGGTACGAGTCAAAGATTAGCTCGGTTTCCCGGCATCAACCAAGGGTCGGGACCGGGATAAGAATAAAGAGAAATCAAAGGATGATTTTGACATAGATCGACGGTCTTCAAGAGGTTGTTTTCGCCCTATGAAATGGTCGAAGGACGAGGTAGAGGTTTTCGGTCGGTGGATAGATTCTCAACTGATAGGAGAGCTGATCGCGACCGGAATAACAGATCACTGCAGGATAAGGAGATATCAGGTTCTCGAGACTCTTTCTACCCTGGGCTTTCTAAATACAACTTCAACATCAGCCTAGTGGATCGAGTGTCAGCTATGAGGAACATTAAGGAAGCAAGATTCCCGAAGTCAATGAGATCCGTTCCAGGTCAAAGAGATCCTAATTTATGGTGCGAATACCATGGGACCAACGGCCAACAGATAGGGGAATGCCAGCATTTGCGCGAGGAGGTGGCAACATTGCTGAAAAATGACCATATCAGAGAATTCTTAAGTGATCAGGATAAAAATAACTACGGCCACAATCGTGATAACGCGGAACCTTCGAAATAAGGAGAAGATCCTCCTCGTCTGACGATCAACATGATTTCCAAGGGGAACGAGATTAATTGTGTGACATTTTCGGAGGCAAAAAGACGAAGGTATCAATAACTCACAGTAAGAGACTCCCTGACATCGCGGAGGACGACATCACTTTCACAGAGGAAGACACAAATGGACTATTGTTGCCGCAGAATGATGCCTTGGTAATATGTATTAATATGTTAGATTTTAAAATTAAACGTGTTTTGGTGGACCCATGAAGTTTGGCTAACATTATCCAGTAGAGAGTGTTGGAGCAAGCAAAGCTGACCGAGAGTATCATTCCGGCCACAACTCCTCATTGGGTTAAATTTGGCAAGCATGACTACCCAAGGAGAGATTCTGCTACCCAAGAATGCCGATGGGGTAATGAAGATGACCCTCTTTGAAGTAGTAGATGGTGATATGGGCTACAATATTATTCTGGGGAGACCATGGTTTCATGAGATGAAGGATGTCCCGTCAAGATATCATCAATTACTGAAATTCCCAAATACCGAGAGAATTAAACAAATAAGAGGCGACCAACCGACATCAAGTGAGATGAACACAGTCTCATTTTCTACTTGAAAAGGGAAGGAGCATGTAACATAGCAATTAGAGGAGCCGACACTTGCTTGTAAGTCGAGTAAAATCAACTAGGGGGGACGAGTCGTCAGAATCCTATCATGTACCAAGATATTTGCAGGTTCCAGAAGAAACAGACGCAACAAAGTCCACAACGGAAGAACTTGATCAAGTCGCGTTGTTCGAAAAGTTCTTGGAGTGGAAGTTCCACTTGGGGACAGGACTATACCTTGAGCTCAGGTCTAGATTTATCAAATTTCTTAAATGTAACGTTGACTGTTTTGTGTGGTCGCACGCGGATATGACAGGTATCCCACCAGAAGTGGTAGTGCACAAACTAAACCTGGATTCTAACATCACTCCGGTATGGCAGAAAAACGTTCTATTGTCAAGGTTAGAAACAAATTCGTCAAAGAAGAGATAACTCATTTTCTTGATATCGGTTCAGTCCGAGTGGTAAAGTATCTTGACTGGCTAACTAACGTAGTAGTAGTTCCAAAGAAGAAGAATAAATTTTACATGTGCGTCGACTATAAGGATCTAAATAAGGCATGCCCAAAAGGCTCGTTCCCATTGCCGAGCATTGATCAATGATTGATGCGACGGATGGGCACGAGTAAATTAGTTTCCTTGATGATTACTCCAGGTACAACCAAATGAAGATGAAACCGGAGGATCAGGAAAAAACTTCGTTCATAACGAACTTCGGTACATATTGTTATAATGTGATGCCTTTTGGGATCAAAACATCGGAGCCACTTATCAGCAGCTCGTAAACAAAATGTTTGAAATGCAAATAGGGATAAACCATGGAAGTTTTGCATATATGATATGCTGGTTAAGTCCTTGAGTGAAAGTGATTATCTTAAACACTTGCAAGAAACCTTTGACATCCTAAGAAAGCACAACATGAAGCTTAACCCTAAAGAAATGTGCATTCAGAGTCAGCTCTGGTAAGTTCTTGATATTTCTAGTGTCACAAAGGGGGATTGATGTCAACCCCGATAAAATTAAAGCCATCGAAGACATCCCTGACCAGCTATCAAGTGTGAAAGAGGTTCAGAGGTTGACGGGAAGACTAGCCTCTTTAAGCAGATTCAGTTCCCGATCTTCAGAAAAATGCCATAACTTCTTTGCACTCTTCAAAAAGAAGAACAACTTCGAATGGACTTCAAAATGTCAGTAGGCTTTGAAGGATTTGATAAGGCATTTGTCGAGTCCTCCTCCACTGTTAAAATCGGAGGAAGGTGAATAATTGCTGATCTACTTAACAGTCTCAGAGATAGAGGTAAGTGTCATTTTAGTCCATGAGGATGAAGATACGCAATCTCCTATCTATTATGTTAGTAAACTTTTAACGGGAGCAGAACCTCGCTACTCACATTTGGAAAAATTGGTGTTAGCTCTCGTAGTCGTCTCTTGAAAGCTTAGGCCTTATTTCCAATGTCATCTGATAGCCGTGGTAACCACTTTTCCCCTGTAGAATATCCTTCATAAACCTAAACTTTCAGGTAGTCTATCTAAGTGGGCAGTCAAAATGAGTGAATTTGACATAGAGTATAAACCTCAGATTGCGATTAAGTCACAATTTTTGGCCGACTTTGTAGCTGATTTAAGTCCAAGGTTGTTACCTTTGGCTACTAAAGAAGCAATGATGGTGTCAGCATCGATATCAAGATTTTGGACTTTGTTCATGGATGGAGCTTCAATGTGAAAGGGTCTGGGCTTGACGTAGTGCTAACCACGCCCTTAGGGGAAACCCTAAGGCAGGCCATAAGAACCCTTCCTCTGACTAACAATGAAGTAGAATATGAAGCCTTAATTGCAAGACTCGAGCTGGCCCAGGGACTGGACTCGGAGGTCATAGAAATAAAATGCAACACCTAATTGGTAGTAAATTAGGTATACATGATCTTTGAATCCAAAGAGGAACACATGCAACGATATCTAGTGAGAGTCCAAGCTCTTCTCCCACGGTTTAGGGAATGGTCAATTACCCACATCTTGGAGAAGTAAAACGTGGAGGCAGACGCACTAGCCAATCTGGGATCATCCACAAAAATGAAGGGATCAGACTCTGGTACGGTTGTGCAGCTTATGCATTCGTTATTGGGCGCAGACATATATTAAAAAGTGAACGCGACCAATTTCTTCTAGGAATGGAGAAATGAGATTATAAACTATTTCGAGAACATAAAACTGCCTGAAGATCCCAAGGCATCTCGGACATTGCACACTAAAGCAGCTTGATACAACTTCAAGGGAGGTTAATTGTATAGAAGGTCTTTCCAAGGCTCGTTGGCCTGATGTTAGGGGCCTTCCGAATCTAACTATGTCATGAGAGAAGTCCACGAAGGGATATGCGGGAATCACTCGGGCGTAGATTCCCTGGTGTTAAAGCTAATTAGAGTGGGATACTACTGCCCCCGGATGGAACAAGACACTAGGGCTTATGTATAGAAATGTGATAAGTGTCAACACCACGCACTGTTGGTACATCAACTGGAAGAGCTACTGCACTCGGGTTTGTCACCCTGGCCATTCATGAAGTAGGGATGGATATAGTCGGTTCGCTGCCACCAGCCCCCAGTAAGGTAGGATTTCTTTCGATTTTAACTGACTATTTTTTAAGTGGGTTGAAGCAGGTCCTTATTAGAAAATCATTCTAATGAATCCCTTATCAAGCAAATATTGCAACTGCTCCTTCAATTCCTTCAACTTCGGCGGGGCCATACGGTATGGTGGAATAGAAATGGCTGAGTGCCCGGAGCTAAATCAATATAGAAGTCAATATCTCTGTTGGGTGGCATCCCTGGCAGATCTACAGGAAACATCTATAGAACTCACACACAACTAGTACTGAATCCATGGAAGGAACCTCCGCACTCAAATCACGAACATAGGCCAAATATGCTAGACATCCCTTCCCGATCGTACATTGAGCCCTCACACAAGAAATAACTCTGCTGGTAGAATGGACAAGAGTCACTCTCCACTCTATTCGAGGCAACCCTGGCATGGATAAGGTCACAGTCTTGGCATGGAAATTCAGTATAGCATGATAAGGCGACAACCAATCCATGACCAAAATAACATCAAAGTCTACCATATCAAGAAGTAGGAGATCTACACTAGTATCAAGACTCCCAATAGTAATCACACACGACCAATATACACGATCTGCAACAATAGAATCTTCCACAGGAGTGGACACATACACAAGAGCACTCAAAGAACCATGAGGCAAAACCAGATATGAAGCAAAACAGGAAGACGCGTAGGAATAAGTAGAGCCCGAATCAAATATAACTGAAGCATCTCTATGGCAAACTGGAACAATACCTATGATGACAGTGTCGGGTGAATCGGCCTCAAGTCTAGCTAGGAGTGCATAAAATTGGGTTTGGGGCCCACCGCCTTAACCTACGTCTTTGGGACGGCCTCTAGCTGGCTGGCCTCCACCTCTAACGGCCTGACCTATACCTCTAACAGCCAGACCTACATCTCTGGCTGCTTGACCCCTGCCTCTAGTTGGCTGAGAGGGCGGTGGATAAACTAGTGCCAGGACCATGGCACGAGAACTCTATTGTGGCATGCCGCTCAATAATCTCGGGCAGGACCTCCTGATGTGACCAGTACCTCCACACTCGAAACACCCATCTTGCTGTTGTGGTTACTGAAGCTGAAGCTGACCCGAACGAGACGGATATCCACGGTAATAGCTCTGGATCAGAGGCGTGCTGATAGGGGTTGATGGTGCACTATAGGCTGGCTGCCTAGAATAAGGTACATAAGGACCACGACTCCCCGAAGCACTATGAGATGCCTGAAGCGCCGACTGAAATGGCCTGGGAGGATGGCCTCTACCAAAAGTACCCCTTTCTCCAGATAAGGAACCACAGAAACTACCGGAAGGATGAGGCCTCTTATTAGACACTGGCCCCCTCTCCTGACCACGAACCATCTCGATCCGTCTAGCAATATCTACGACCATCTGGAAAGAAACATCATCTCCAGTCTTCTTGGCCATCTGTAGCCTGATTATGAAAGTGATCCCATCAATTAATCTACTTACTCTCTCCCTCTTAGTAGGAATCAAGATAATGGTCTGGCGAGCTAGGTCCAAAAATCGAGTCACATAGTGGGTAACAGTCATAATACCCTGCTGAAGACACTCAAACTGCCTGCGGTAATCCTCTCTCAGAGTGACATGAATGAAATTCTCTAGAAATAGATGTGAAAACTGATTCCAAGTAAGTGCAAGAGAACCAACTGGTCTAGTTTACATGTAATCTCTCCACCATCTCTTGGCGGAACCACTCATCTGAAACACTTGCAAAATCGACCCCATTAGTCTCAACTATAATCATGTTGCACAACACCTCGTGGTAACAGTCTAATTAATCCTGGGGGTCCTCAGAAGATGCACCCTAAAATGAAATGGGAAGAGCATGGTAAACTTTTCCAACCTCAACAAGGCCTTAGTAGCGGGCCTATCACCAGTCTGTGTTGAAACAACCGGCTAAATCACCCCAACTGGCTGGGCCGTTGGAGTCTGGTATAAGGGAGTCGCCTGCTCCAGGGTGTTAGTAACGGGACTCTGGGATCCTCCCCCGCCCGAGAGACGATTGGTGCCACCAGAAATGCACTTGTATGGGCCACACTCCCATAAGACCCACCAAGAGGACTAGAGCATCCTGAAGCACTACAGTGGCTATGAACCCCCCTGGGACCTGAACTGGTTCGGCGGGCACGGTCTGAGTTGGGACCTCCTCCTCATGATGAAATTGAGGCTCAACTGCAGGTGCTACTGCTCGAGCTCTAGGCTGATCTCTGCCTCTGCCTCTGCCTCTACCTCGACCTCTGCCCCTGGTAATACCTGTCACCCTTTGCGAGAGAACAAGAATAGAATGGTTCAATCATCAATGATAGAATAAAGTCGCACAATAGAGAAGGAAAGAGGTGAAATTTTCCCTGAACTCTATAGCCTCACGAAGATAAGTACAGACGTCTCCGTACCGATCCTCCAGACTCTACTAATCTTGCTCGCAACTCGTGAGACCTAGGCTACCTAGTTCTCTTATACCAACTTGTCACAATCCGAAATTCCCACCATCAGGACTGTTATGGCGCCTAACGTGTCGCTTGCTAGGAAAGCCAACGTTAGATGTAGTTATTGACCATTTTCATAATTCAAATAAAAAGTAAACCGATAAGCTAAATAAACTGAAATAAAGTAGATAAATCTAATACACGGCGATATCCAGATACAAATCTCAGAACTGGTGTCACAAGTTCATGAGCGACAAGAGTACTACAAATAAATGTCTGAATGAAAGCATAACTATCTGAATCGAAATAAATAGCTAGAGTGATATAGAAGGGGACTTCAGGCCTACGAACATTGTGAAACTGTACTTCAAGTCTCCGTCAAGCACTAGATCCAAGCAATTTCAAAGCCGCTGCTAGGACTGACTCCAAAATCTACACAAGAAGTACAAAGTGTAGTATGGGTACAATCGACCTCATGTACTCTGTAAGTGCCGAGTTTAACCTCGATGAAGTAGTGACGAGGCTAAGGCGGGTCACCTATATGCAGTATAATAATAATAGGAAAGGAAAACAGAAAAAGTAAGGCAGTTAACTTATGAAAAAGAACTCAATTCTAGTAATCAGAGAACCCGGAATAAGCGATTTCATAATTTCATGTAACAACACTAGAAATCAACACAACAACAATAATGAGTAAACAAATACAATCTGTTGCGGCGCGCAACCTGATCCTACCATACACACACATTCCTCCCGTTCACCCTATCCATATCAAGAATCACATATAAAATCTATTGCGGAGCACAACCCAATCCCACCATATAATCAGAATCAGTATCAAAATCCTCCCTTATTCCACCAAGTCACAATTTATCAATATCATGTATACGTACACAACCATTGCGGCGCGCAATCCGATCCCACCGTATCAATATCAAAATCCTCCCCTATTCTATCATATCACAAGCGTTGCAGTGTGCAACCCGATCTATAAGCAAATTTAATAAATGAAATCAACCGAACAACTCAATTCACAAGAATATCTACAATTAAAGAATATGAAAGCAAAACAATAAAGGAACCACGTACTAATCAAAGGAAGGCTACAAATAATACAAGAGGCACAAAATAAGCTAAGTATGTGACAGTTAAAGTGTACAAGTAAGACAATTAAGGAAAGTAGCAATTAATCATAGAGTCATGGAAGGAGCAAACGATTAATTATTAATTTCAATGATGAAAAATAATATATCACATTTTGTGCAGGATCATAAGGAATCAAGAAGTAATACCGGTCGGGAATAGATTATGGAAATAATCTAGCAATGCAAGGAAAAGAATCAATGATTAGCAATGAGAAAGGAAGAAGCAGCGGAGATCCGAAAGAAGAATCAATCGGTGATTGACAGAAGATATTAGTGGAAGGTTCCAAATCAAAGGGAAACGAGATCGCAAAATGATGCACTGAAAATCGATGAAGCCATAAATCAAGGGATCCAACAGATATGCCTCAAGTAACAAAAAGATATGCCAAGTGGATGGAAATCTCGTCAAGATCATAAATCAAGGAAGATCGACGGAAACTTGACTTTATTCTTGGAAAGAATCAATCTATGATTCCTTTCAAGGATCAACTCCCTTAGGTTTGAAATTTCTCAATATTCACGTCATTCAAGAGTCAAGAAGGCCTCATGGAATGTATATATACATATGTTCCGGACTTGAATAGAATATACTTTGAACGAACAATTTTCACTCCTTTTCTTCTACTCCAAACAAGCATTGTAGTTCTTATAGATTTGCTATGTAATTAGTGAGAGAAGAAAAATAGATAAAAACTGGTGAGGCATTGTATCAAGAAGAGAAAAGAGATATAGAGATAAGTTGTTTGTGCATAGCTACATCAACCATTTTGTACTCAAGAAACTTCGATCACTAAAGGAGAACACCATCGCAACCTCATGGAGACTGGAGTAGGATTCACAGTGAGACTGAACGAGTATAAAACTATGGTGTCTTTATTTCCTACATTTTATTTATGCATTTACTATTATCCTTGTCTTATTTCTAGTCAGTTAATTAGCAAACTAGTCAACTACTTATAATAATTTTTTTAAATATGTAATTCACACCTCCTCCCTCCCCCTCTTGTACTTTCAATTGGTATCATAACTAGTCTCACACTTTTTGCTTAACAACTTGTGAGAAATGATCATGGAAAATCAAGTTATTGTTGGAGCACTCTTTCAAGAAGGAACATCGCAAGTTAGGCCACCATATTTCAATAGACAATAATTTTCTCACTGAAAAGGGCATATGGAAATATATGCAAAATCTTATGATGTCAAAGTATGGCGAGTTATCAAAAAGGGGAACTATCCATTACCATCAACTGCTCTACTACCTACTGATCCAAAAGATATAAATGAGTACACAGACGAGAAAATGGCAGTTGTTCAAGTTAATGCTAAAGCACGAAACTTACTCTATAATGCTATAAGTAGAGAGGAATGTGAGAAAATTTCAAGTTGTGATACAACCAAAGAAATATGGGATAAACTGGAAGTTAATTATGAAGGAACCAGCAAAGTGAAAGAAACTCACATCAACATGTTTGTTCATGACTATGAACTCTTCCAGATGAAAGAAGGAGAATCCATTGAAGAAATGTTTGCAGAGTTCAGCAAAATCATCAGCGATCTAAAAGTTTTTGGTAAACCATACTCAAGTGGTGATCAAGTTCGGAAAATTCTGAGGAGCCTACCTACCACTTGGCAGACAAAAGTAGTTGCACTCGAATCACAAGATCTAAAAAAACTTTCATATGATGAGCTTCGAGTAGATCTTATAGCATTCGAGAAAACACACCTCAAGAAAACAAGATGGGAAGAAGAGAAGAAAAAACCAGTTTCAAAGCTACAACTGAAAGGACAAAAATGATATTGATGATGACCTTGAAGATCTTGAAGAAGATATTTCCATGGTATCAAGGAACATGGATGGTTTAATGAGAAGATACATAAACACAAGAAGAGGTAGGATTCCACCCAGGTGAACCATGAAATATAATGAATAAGACAAGAATGATGGATAGTGTTATGAGTGTGCAAGATAGGGGCATGTTCGAGCTAAATGCCCTGATCTTAAAAGAAAGTTTTCCAGAGGATTCAATAAAAACAAATCTTTTGGAAGCTGGAGTGATGAAGACAGTTTGGAACACGAGGAGATAGTAAATCTATGCTTCATAATAATCCTGGAATACGACATAAACAAACTCTCAGGCCGCTGGACCGATGAAGATGCATCAGATGACGAATGCAAAGATGATACTGAAAATTATTTCATGGAACGAGGTGAAACACGCGAGGTAAGATCTTATAACTATGATAGGTGTAATGAATTACAGGATATTCTTGACGTTACTCTAAAGGAGTCTCAGAAAATGATGAATGGACTAAGGAGACTCAATAGGGAAAAGAAAGAATGGTAACTCAAGCTTGAAGTATGAGAAATTGAAAATGAGGTACTTCAAGATGAAGTTCAGGAATTGCAAATCCAACTTAATGGCATGCGCAAGTCCACCAATCACAGTTCTATCAAGTCTAACCAGGCGATATATAAGTCAAATGGAAAAGGACCAGCTAGAATTGAGTCCACAAGTAGTAACATGGGTGGAAGATCAAGAAATGGATCAGACCCTTTTGTCACCACTGTAATAAAAGTGGACATAAATATTCTTTCTGTCGATTTAGAAGACCAAGAAGTGGATCAACCCCTATGGAAACCTAAAAACAACCCTGATCTTAGTAGAACTAACCAACAAGGACCCAAGCAATCTTGGGTACCTAAAAGAAAGTGATAATTTTGTTTTGCATGAACACCACAGGAAGAGTCGCAAAGGAAAATGGTATTTAGATAGTGCATGTTCAAGTCACATGACAGGTGAAAAAATCATGTTCAAGGAAATTAGAAACATAAATGGAGGAAGTGTCAAATTTGGCGATGACTCAAAAGGAAAGATAGTTGGCATGAGCACAATTCCCTTCGATAACAATCATGATATTACTGAAATGTATCTTGTGGATGGACTAAACTACAATCTCCTGAGTATAAGCTAGCTATGTGGTTCAGGGTACAAAGTTAAATTCAACAAAACAGGTTGTTCCATTGAAGACGAGACAAGTAAAATAATCCTCCGTAGAAAAGGTATGGAAATGTTTATATTCTTGGTGGTTTTGAAAATATAGATAGTTATATCTGCTTAGTATCTATATGTGATGATCCATGGTTGTGGCATAAGAGACTTGGCCATGCAAGCATGGATCTTATGAGAAACTCTCCAAGCATGATTTAGTTATTGGTCTCCCTAAGCTCAATTTTTCTGGAAATCATGTATGTGATGCATGTCAGATTGGTAAACAAACCAGAAACCCTTTCAAAAACAAAGACGTTGTGTCTACTTCAAAGCCTTTATAATTGCTTTGTATGGATTTGTTTGGATCCATTAGAACTTCAAGCATAGGAAGAAAACAATATGCTTTTGTTATTGTTGATGACTACTCACGTTTTACAAAGGTGATTTTTCTATCTCACAAAGATGAAGCTTTGAAAAACTTTGAGATTTTCTGTAAGAGAGTTGAAAGCGAGAAGGGGTATCTTATTACAACTATTCAAAGTGATAATGGAAGAGAATTTGAAAATAGAGCATTTGAAGATTTCTGCAATGATCAAGGATACACTCACAACTTCTCAGCTCCAAGATCACCTCAACAGAATGGGGTAGTTGAGGGAAAAAATAGAAATCTACAAGATATGGCCAGAACTATGTTATTAGAATATTCCTTGACAAACCACTTTTGGGCAGAAGCAGTAAGCACAACCTGCCATATTCTAAACAAATGTCTTATATGACCTATCTTGAAGAAGACTCCATATGAACTATGGAAAGGTAAATGGACCAACATAGGTTATTTCTATCCTTTTGGCAGGAAATGTTTCATCCACAACAATGGTAAGGACAATCTTGGAAAGTTTGATCCAAGAAATGATAAAGGTATTTTTCTAGGTTATTCCTTTAACAATAGATCTTTTAGAGTTTATAATAAACGCACTTTATCTATAGAAGAATTCATACATGTCATATTCGATGAAAATAATACTAAGGCCGAGAAAGAAATTATCGTAGGTGATAAAGATATAAGTCAAGAAATACCATAGTCAAGCAAACCTCAAAAGTCGATTGATGAGCCAGACAGTGTCACAGAGTCAACTAATCAACTTGTCAACAGTCAACCGGAATCACAAAATGAGTCAACTACTCATACGAGTGCAACATGTCCAAATGAGTGGAGAAGTGAACCAGAATATCCTCAAAAGTTTATCATATGAGATCCAAGTAAAGGAATGAAAACCAGGGGAGCTCTCAAGAAAAAGACAAATGTAGCACTAAATTCCCAGATTGGACCAAAGAAGGTTGAGGAAGCCCTAAAAGACTCCAGATGGGTACAAGCAATGTAGGAAGAACTGGATCAATTTGACAAAAACCAAGTTTGGAAATTGCTTCATGCTACTGTAATTAGAATAAAATGGGTTTTTATAAATAAGCTCAATGAAGATGGAAAGGTTGTGAGAAACAAAGACATATTAGTAGCTCAAGGTACTCACAATAGGAAGGAGTTGACTACGATGAAACCTTTTCACCAGTAGCTCGACTAGAGTCAATACAAAATCTTCTTGCATACACATCCTTCAAAAGATTTAGACTTTTTCAGATGGATGCCAAAAGTGTCTTCTTAAATGGTTTTATTGATGCGGAGGTATATGTAAAACAACCTCTTGGTTTTGAAGATTCAAAATTCCCTTACCATGTGTATAAGTTGACTAAAGATTTGTATGGACTTAAACAAGCTCCACGAGTCTGGTACGAAAGACTTAGCTCATTTCTACTTGACTACGGGTTTATATGAGGTAAAGTAGATACTACACTATTTATCAAAAGATCATCAGAAGGTAATCTTATTATTCAAGTTTACGTTGATAATATTATCTTTGGTAGTGCTAACCCTCTTTTGTGCAAGGAATTCGTAAATCCTATGCAATGTGAGTTTAAAATGATCATGATGGGAGAGCTCACATTTTTTCTTGGACTTCAAATTCAATAGTCTGAAGAAGGAACGTTTGTGTGCCAGACGAAATATACAAAGGAGCTAATTCAGAAGTTCGGTATGAACAGTGCTAAAGCAATCGGTACACCAATGATCCCGTCAACAAGTCTTGACAAGTATGAAAAGGGAAATCCTGTTGACGAAACCAAATATCATGGAATAATTGGCTCTTTGCTTTATCTAACTGCCAGTGGACTAGATATTATGTTTAGTGTATGCAAATGTGCCTGGTTTCGGTCAACTCCTAAGGAGTCACATCTGACTGCAGTAAAGAGAATAATTTGTTATCTCATCGAAAATATTTCTTACGGACTATATCCACGTTCTAACATTTTTAAGATGGAAGGTTTGTCAGATGCTGGTCTTGCAGGTGATAAGAAAGACACAAAAAGCACAAGTAGGACATGTCAATTAGTCGGGAAGGCATTAATATCATGGAACGGTAAAAAACAAGGATCAGTTGCACTATCCACAATGGAGACAGAATATATCGCCATTGCACAATGTTGTGCATAATTACTACGGATGTCTCATCAACTTGGTGACTATGGACTACTTTTTAAACCTATTCAAATATTTTGTGATAACTCTAGTGCTATATGTCTTTCAAAGAATTATGTGTATCATTCTAGGGCTAAGAATATAGACATCAAACATCATTTCATTAGAGATCATGTCCTCAAGGGAGATATAGAATTATCATTTGTTGGCACCACTGATCAATTAGCAGATATTTTCACTAATCCTTTACTTGAAGATAGATTTTGCTCCCTAAGAGAACTAGTTGGTATTATTTCTTTTGATCCTAAAGACTAGGACCAATATGTTAATTTTGATTCTTGTATGCCTAATGTTATTAATTATGTTTTTTTGCGTAAGTACGCATTAATTTAGCGCCTCTGATTTCGCTCTCTTTTCCCATCAGTTGCAGCTTTCAAGAAAGGAAAATCAATTATCATGACTCTTCACTGACACCCTTTCCTTTCCTACACTCAACCATCAAAATCCCGTCCTTTTAATCCTCTGAACCACTCTTCTCCATCTTCATTGTTCCTATCGCTCAAAAACCCTCCTAAAAAATCCTTCAAACTCTTTCTCAAAAGTTTTCCATGGATAAACACTCCAAGAATCCATCTTCCTCCACTAGAAAAAGTACTCGTTCCAAGGTAAAACCCTCTTCTCAGCCCCTAGAATCAGTAGACCTAGGGTCTGATCACTCAAAAGGGTTTGCCTCTTCTCAGGAAGAACTACATACCACTCTCACCAAATAGGAGAAAATCCCTAGGAATACAATGATGAAAAAGTAATATATCACATTTGGTGCAGAATCACAAGGAATCAATTAAAGAATTCAAGAAGTAATACCCGTCAGGAATAGATTAAGGAAATAATCTAGCAATGCAAGGAAAAGAATCAATGATTAGCGATGAGAAAGGAAGAAGAAATGAATATCCGAAAAAAGAACCAATCAGTAGTTGACGAAAGCTATTACTGGAAGGTTCCATATCAAAGGGAAACGAGGTCTCAAAAGGATGCACTAAAAATCGATGAAGCTAGAAATCAAGGGATCCAGCAGATATGCCTCAAGCAAAAAAAAGATATGCCTAGCATATGGAAAGCTCGTCAAGATCATAACAAGGAAGATCAACAGAAACTTGACCTTATTCTTGGAAAGAATCAATCTATGATTCCTTTAAAGGATCAACTCCCTTGGGTTTTCAATCTCTTAAGATTCACGTCATTCAAGAGTCAAGAAGGCCTCATGGAATGTATATAAACATATGTTCCAGACATGAAGATAATATACTTTGAATGAACCGTTTTCATCCTTTTGTTCTACTCCAAACGAGCATTGTAGTTCTTAAAGATCTGTTGTGTAAGAGATAAACATTGGTGAAACATTGTATCAAGAAGAGAAAAGAGATAAGGAAATTAAGTTGTTTGTGTACAACTACATCAACTATTCTGTACTCAAGAAATTTTAATCACTGAAAAAGAACACCCTTGCAACCCAAGGGCACTAGAGTAGGATTCACACTGAATCTGAACCAATATAAAATTATGGTGTTTTTATTTCCTACATTTTGTTTCTACATTTACTATTATCATGCTCTTACTTCTAGTCGACTAATTAGTAAACTAGGCAACTACTTATAATATATTTTTTAAATAGGCAATTCAAGCCCCCCCCCTCTTGTACTTTCACGAACATTTTAATATAATCATAATTGATGACAAGTATCAACTTACGTTATAGAAAGCAATTAAAGCATATAACAGTTAGACATGGAATAAGATAGTTCATGAAATACGAGAAAGCATGGAAAAAATTATTTTGACGGCGTATATACAATCGTCACCTCGCATATACGTCATTACACACATAATTCACATAACATATAGTTCAAGGGTTCCTAATTCCCTCAAATCAAGGTTAGACCCAACACTTACCTCGCTCCGCAAGCAACTCAAAGCTCAACCGGAGCCTTTCCTCTAAAATTCGCCTCCAATCCAACCGAGCTAACCAAAATTGACTTAATATCAACAAACAATGATAGGAAAATCAATTACAATACATAAAGCTAAGATGTTTTACACTTTCTCAAAAAAGTCAACAAAAGTCAACCCCGAGCTTGCTTGGTTAAAACACAAGATTCGGACCAAAACTCAATTACTCATTCACCTATGAGCCCGATTATGCATTTAGTTTCGGAATCTGATCTCAATTTGAGGTCTAAATATCAATATTACAAAACCCCCCAATTATACCCAAATCCCTAATTTTCTATTATGAAAGAGCATAGATTAAGGTTATAAATCAATGTGTGTTGATGAAAGTGGAAAAACACGAGTTAAAGTCTACTAACCTACAAAGTGGGGATGAAATTCATCATCAAAACCACCTCTAGGACGAGCTCTAATGTTAAGTTGGTGAAAAATGAAGGGAATCCCGTCTTTGGAACATTTAAGTCACTAGGCGTCAGGCTTTCTTCACATTCACGAAGGGCTTGACGTGATCACGAAGTGCATCGGCCCAAGTGGCCTTCGGGATTGCGAGCCTAATCGCGTTCACATAGAGTTACTGGCCAACTCCCCCCAGAATCCCATAAACCTTTGTGTTTGCGAGAGGGTGATCGCATTAGCGAAAGGTAAGCCCCCAGTGATTTGCATTCGTGATCGGTTCCCCACGTTTGCGTAGAAGAAAACCACCCCATACCCAAGTTCCCTTTCGCTACCGCGAGAGTGGCTTCGCGATCGCGAAGCACAATGCACTAGATATCACATACCTCAGAAACCAGCAATTGCCTAAGTCCAAAATTGATCCATAGCCTATCCAAAACACACTTTAGCCCCTCGAGCTCCAAATCAAACAAGCACACAAGTGTAATAACATCATACTAATTTGTTTGCTCGATCAAAATACTAAAATAACACCTAGAACTACGAATTGGACATCAAAATCAATGAAATTTTCAAAGAAACTCAAGAACATGCAAATTTACAATCAGACGTCTGAATCACGTCAAACCAACTCTGTTTTGCACGAAATTTTGCAGACAAGTCATGAATAGTGAAATGAAGCTATACCAAGTTTTGAAATTGAAATCCAAAGCTGGTAGCAACAAAGTCAACCTACGGTAAAACTTAGGAATTCGTTAAACATTCAAATTTCTAATTTTCAACAAATCACGTTAAATCAATTTAGGGACTTCTGACTTCGATTCTAGGCATGTACCCAGGTACCAAATCACGATATGGACCAAACGTGACCGTCAAAACACTTATCCGGATCCGTTTTCCATAGTCAACTCAATTCATTTTTAAGGCTGAATTTTCACATTTTCTTCAATTTTTCACATAAAACTTTTCCGAAAAAAAGATACGGACTGCACACGCAAATCGAAAAGGGTTAAACGGAGCTATTCGAGGTATCGGGACACATAAATGAAGTCTAAAACTTAAAATGACCTATCGGGTCATCACAAAAATCTATATATGTTATTTAACTTTTATGATTCATAACTCATCAATATCTAAACCTAATTATGACCACCCTATTTCTTAAGCTAAGACACTATTATTATCCAACTATTATCATGATAGGATTCTCCTTAGGTTACAACTCAAAAGTAAATGCAAAAACATGATTTTCCTTAGGTTACAACTTAAACAATAAAAATTACATATAGTATCTCTAATGTTGGGAGATATCTCCTCTTCTCACTCACCGTCATTTATTTTTAAAATAATCTTACTCTCTTAATTAATTAGCATTTATCCCTGCTAGCTAGCTGCACAAAAACCAATTACTAGATAGAAGGTTTGACAGTTGTAACAAACAATTAAGTCATTACTCCCTCTGCTCCACTTTAATCAATTTTTTTGGTCTTTTTTTGTGGTCTAAAACATTTGATTTTTTCAGATATCAATAAGGAATTAACTTTTTTTTCCAAAGATGTCGTTGGATTAAAGAGTTGTCACGACCCCAAAACCCTCCGACCGTGATGGCGCCTATCGTGATACTAGGCCAGCCAATTTACTACTTATAACATAAAGAAACCTTTCGTTCAAATCATTACTAATCTGATATTTCATAAACATTTCCATTTAAGCATTTCAAAGCAAGTAAGGATATACACAACATTAAATACAACCCAAAATCCCGGAGTCGCTAGTCATGAACATCTAAGGAAAATACAAGTCTGGGAAAAATAAACGCTAAAAAATCAAGAAGGAGAAGGAAAGGCTGCGGAGGCCATGCAGCTACCTCTCAAATCTCCGTAAATCTCTAAGACAGGTAAAATCAGCTCTCACCCTGATGCCCTAGCACCTGAATCTGCACACAAGCTGCATGGAGTAATGTAAGTACATGTTGTAAATTCACAGTAAACACAACTCTTCTTCCTAATAGGACATATGTCAAATCATCATGCTTAAAAGACGATTTCAGTAAAAATCATTTGAAAGTATTTTTCCAACAGTTTCAACAGAAATTCCAGGAGTTCATAGTAAAGTGATAAAATCATAAATAGCCTCTCGTCAAAAACATATATCATAACTGCCCCTCGGGCATAACATCACTCAGAAACAGTCCCTCAGCAAACCTCACAGTCAGTCATAATCAGCCCCTCAGGCTACCTCACAGCCACTCATGCCTCCCAATCACTCGTCACTCGGCACTCACACTCAGTAGGTACCTGCGCTCACTGGGAGTGTACAGACTCCGGAGGGGCTCCTTCAGCCCAAGTGTTATAACAAGCCAAATCATGGCATCAATCACTTTGGAACTCAGCCTATCAATAACATGTTGCGGCATGCAGCCCGATCCCATATCATATCCTCACAAATCAGGCCCTCGGCCTCACTCAGTTATAAACCTCACAAGCCACTCAGGCATATCAATAAAAACAGGGAACTCATCCCAAAACATCTTTCATATGTATCAAAGTAGAGTAATGAAACTCAATTAAACAGTAAACAGGTAAAAATCATGACTGAGTGTAATATTTCAAATCAAAACTGTGAGGAAATAGTAGTAAAATCCCCTAAGGGTCCAAACAACTTGGCACGAGGCCCAAATACGGCGTTCATCCCAAAACATAGTAATACTTTCTAAAACACAAAATATCATATAGTTTTTAGTCAAATACGCAACTTAATAGTTGCTACGGGACGAACCAAGTCACAATCCTTAACAGTGCACGCCACACGCTAGTTACCCAGCATGTGCGCCACTTCAAAATAGTGAAACGATGTGAAATTCGGGGTTTCATACCCTCAGGACAAGATTGACAATCATTAATTACCTCAAACCGGATAAAAATCTACTCCGTGATGCCCTTGCCACTCGACTCGTCCTCAAATCGTCCTGAATCTATTCAAAATTAGATTCATAACATCAATATATGCTTAAGGAACAAAACCCACGCGAAAATAATCAATTTACATCAAAAATCCCAAAATTGTCCAAACCCGACCCCCGGGCCCACGTCTCGGAACCGATAAAAATCACAATACTAGAATCTGCGTTCACTCACGAGTCTACCCATATCAAATTCCTCAAAATCCGACATCAAATGGCCATTCAATTCCCCCAAAATAAACTCTCCTAATTTCCTCCATTTTTTCCAAATTTTCACCCCAAACTCTCAATTTAGATGACAAAAATCAAGACACAATCATGTAATTTAACAAAAATTAAGTGAAGAACACTTACTGCCCAGTTATGAACTCAAACCCTCGTTTTGAACTTTAAACATTTTGCCCAATTATTCCTTTATTGCGATTGTGGAAATAGCCTCGCGATCGCGAAGCACAAATAAGGCTTCCCCTCAATGAACCTTACGCGATCGCGTAAACACCTATGCGTTCGCGATTCACTGCCACACAACACCACGCGATCACAACCTGCCACACGCGATCACGTAGAGCAATCGCCTAAGCCTTCACCAACTCATTTCCTGCTACGCGAACGCGACCCTAGCCACACGTTCGCGAAGCACAGCTCCACACTCACACGTGATCGAGACCAGACCTCTGCGATCGAATAGAACAAAACCAACGTGGCCCCAGCTAAGCCTACATGATCGCGAATAAGAAAATCAGAAGAAAAACACCAGCAAAAATCTGTCAACTTTCCAAGTCCAAAAATGACCCGTTGAACACCCGAAACACACTTGAGGTCCTCGGAACCAACACATCCCATAACATCACCCGAACTTAGTTGAATCCTTGGAACACTCCAAACAACATCAACACACCAAATCAACTAAAAATTCAAGCCTAAGCATTTCTAGACTTCCGAAATTCGCCTACGATGCAGAAACCAACTAAACCACGTTCGAATGACTTGAAATTTTCCACACATATAAAAAATGGCACTATGAACCTATTTCAACTTCTGGAATTCTATTCCGAGCCAAATAGCTAACTTTCCACTGCCGACCGAAAATCGCCAAAAATCCAATTTCGCCAATTCAAGCCTAATTCTACATGGACCTCCGAATAACATTCCAAACACACTCCTAAGTCCCAAATCACCTAACAAAGCTATCCGAATCATAAAAATCCAATTCCCAGATCATTTACCTATAAGTCAATTTATGGTTGACTTTTCCAACTAAATAACCAACTTATGAGACTAAGTGTCTCATTTCTCTCCAAAATCACTCCGAACCCGAGCCAACCGACCCAACACAACATAAAAGAGCTAAACCACACATAATGAAGCATAAATGGGGGAAACAGGGATAAGCTCTCAAAACGATCGGCCGGATAATAATAAGAGCCTAGGAGTACTTATTATATTTTCAATAAATAAATGAAGGTTAATATGGTCGATTTAATTGTAATTAATGCTAAAAGGTGGATTCCTTAATATGTGTGAAACAACTAAAAAATCAAATAAAGTGGACAGTAGAAAGTACTTATTAATGAATTTATCAAAAATTAGTTGACTTTCACAAATAATATATATGTCTTATTATTGTAATAATGCCAACTAAGGTGCATCAAGTCTCGCATTATCAATCCATTAATAGGATATGATTTTGTGACTCCCAAATTAGCACATTACATAGAAATAATAGTAAAAAACATTTTAAAGACGGCAAGTTTCAGATACTCCAAAGCACCTTTAATAGTCCATATTTTTTACTCTGAATGCAAACTCGAAAACCACGAGAATTATCTCTAATATTCTTTAGTTTTCAGCCATGGCAAAGAAACCTAGCATGGGTCGTCAAAGATCAAAATTGCCAAAATTGAGGTCAAGAATCATCTCCAAGTTACCTTCTCAAAATGTCATTCTGGTCTGTTCAAGAAAGCTAGTGAACTATGCACACTTTGTGGGGTTGAAATAGCTTCATAATTTTTTCACCTGCAAGAAAGTTTTTTTTTCTTTTGGTCACCCTAATGTTGAGTCCATTATCGGTAGGTTCCTCTCAAGAAATCATAATCTAATTTCTAATTCATCCATCTTGTCGAGGCACGTCGAAATGCTAGTGTTCATGAGCTCAATTTGCAATTGACTCAGATTTTTTTTGAGCTTGACGTTGAAAGAAAAGAGGAAAATCACTTGATCAAATGAGGAACTAGTCAAAGTCAATATTGGTGGGAAGCTCCTATAATGCAAATTGCTTTGCATGAACTTCAACAATTAAAGGATTCAATAGATGATTTAAAAGAGAACACGATAAATCATGCAAGCAAGTTTATGGTTGAGACTTCTAATTCTTCTGCATATTTTGGTGTTAATGGTAATGGGATTTTTGACAACTATGATATCAAGCCAGCTCGAAACTTGGTTGCTTCAAATAATTTTCACACCCATAACTTTGGTTTTCATTCAGCTGGAATTTTTTAATTTTTTCTGGTTCTCCTTTCTTTTGATCAATTAAAGCCAACGAGTACCTCACTAGCTGGCCTTAATTTGCTCGGAGTTTTTCAAGTTCTCATTCTTTGTACTTATTGCGTATAAGTAACAAAGGGTTACCCTTATAAATCAATATTCTGTTAATAGAAAATACTCCTTGCAATCCTTTTATATGCTATTATCATGGAATTATCCGTAACATATATCAAGAATTCTTACCATGTAAAATGAATTATGGGGGAAATGTAACACTTCGTAAATCCAGATTAGGTGTGTACGTGTTGAATAGGTATTAATATAATGTTTTAGACATGTGAAGTCCTATCGGGATGAACATGGGTGGAAATATTTTTTTTTGAATCAATACGGAGATTGAGGTGCATAAGATTCGATAAAATTGACTAAGTTTGTGGAAGATCCGTTTTCAGCCTAGTTTCATGAAATTATGTTAGTAATTTGAGAAAACTCAAAACATGAAAGTTTTATCTCTTTTAAATATCTTTATAATGATATGTTTTGGAGCATAAACGGATCTCTTTGCAAAATGTTATGCGCATTTTACTGGACAATGCACAATCTGCTCGCTTAGGTGCGTGCCCAGCTATCCCGTGTGCGACAGCGCACTTGTGGCATCGCCACTGCCTTTGATGCACATCTAGGTACACGGTTGGGGCTTCATCTGCATGGAAGCACATCCGAGGGGTCGTTTTAAAATCCCTACCTCGTCATCCACACCCTAAAACACGAAAATTTGCTCTAGAAATGGGAGCTCTGAAGAACCCAACTTCCTCCAAGATCCCTCCACCATCCAACGTAAGTTCTAATGATGATTCTATGTTAATTTCAATTATCCAACACTTTATTAACATGGGTAACCTTTCAAATCATTAGATATTCGATTGAGACATCATTGTTGAGAAAAAAACCCTAGAACTCGAATTCAAGAGGATTGAATAATGAAACCCTACCGCTCTCTAGCTCTCCTCTCTCTTAGGCGATCTTATGAAGACTTAAGCCAGCCATGAATGCTGCTATCTCTCCCCAGCCTTTGGCTGTGGGAGAGTCAATTCAAAACGCCAAAGAAACAATCACAAACAATAATACAAAATAGTCATACGCTGCCCAGGTACGTCCAAGACAATCTGCCGCAATTACGTCCAAAGTTGCGTGGTTTCCTGTGATAGTCGAGCATGGTGAAACAACAATTGAGTTTACTATGGATGATGTTAATGAATTTATAAGAGAAGAAGGACTGCATCAAGAAGTAATCATGAAATTCTCATACGGAAAACCTGAGTTGCAGGAATTTAGAAAAATATTTTCATCACAATTCGATGTTCAAGGTCGATGCAATATTGGGCTGCTGGAATTTCGTCACTTATTGGTCAGATTTGATCTGTACAATGACTATGTTCATTGTTTATCAAGATCAACTGGTTATGTCAAGGCAAACGGTGATGAATTCTTTTTTAGAACATTCCCTTGGTCGTTAGGATTCAATCCAAAGGAGGAAACGTCAATGGCAGTCGTGTGGATTTCCTTTCCAGGTTTGCCGCCTAATTTCTTCGCTAAGAGGTCGTTAATATCTATTGCTTCAGCTGTTGGTAAAGTTCTTTCTATGGACAAGGCGACGCAAGAAAGAACACGACCTAGTGCTGCTAGGGTCAAGGTAATTCTTGATCTGTTGGACAAACATCCTAAGAAGGTTAAAATTTTGATGGTCGACAAAGTTACATGTAAAAAAATCGTGCATTATCAGGAAGTTGTGTATGACAATCTTCCAAAATATTGCACATATTGCAAGCATCAAGGACATGATGATAAAGTGTGTCGATTGTTGAAAGAACAAGGTGTGGAGGAGATGACAACAACAAGTGCACTAGTTGAGAGTAATCTGCCAGTGGTTGATGTAACCATGACTGAACAGCTTCAAGGAGATGCTAGGGATTATCTAAATGCAAAACGAGCTGAACAAAGAGGTAAGGATGGTGCAGCAACAGATGGAAATCTGAAAGGTGAAGCAAATTTTTTTTTTTTTTTTCGAGCAGCAGATTTTACAGAATGAAGGAGGAAACGAAATTGCTAATATGAGTACTGATAAACTACTCAATAGAGCAACCAATGGTAATGTTATAGGGGATAATGCAATGATCGATAAGGGCCCTCCTAAACCTACACGGGATGTCCCTGCTAGACAAGCATTAACAAGGATTTTTAATTCAATAAATCCAGTAGTAGCAGCTTATGATAAGTTGCAATACTCTACTGGTGTTACTGGGGTGTCCACAGCAAGTCTACAGGCGGATGAGGATTGTGCTGAGGCATATATACAAAGTGGTAAGGTTGATATTAATGTAGCTACTGATCGAAAAGGTTATCCAGGTATTAAGGCCATCAATGTAGAGGCTAAGTTATTTACTAATTTAGCGGAGCGTGAGCAGGGAAATATGGCTCAACATGCTATGTATGGTATGTTGAATTCTACTAATGATGCAACTGGTATGTCAACTGATGGATGCCAAAATTTTGGTTCTGATAGACCTAATGCACCTGTACAAATTGGTAATACAAAGGAGGTTAATGCAGATGGGGATCGGGGTCAAAAGACTGGACAGACTTCAGGGAATGAAAAAGTTGTTGCCCAGACTTCAGGGAAAGAAAAAACTGGGCATAAGAGCATATTGCTGGAAAATAGAATTGGGAATCTAGTTAAGGATGATAAGGGAGGAGATCTGAGCAAAAATGAAGGAGATTGGAATGTGGTAACATCTAGAAAATCTCCTACAAAAAAGGGGGGTTCACCAAATCGGCAGAATCGAGATGCTCGACGAAATAACAGTAACATTGTTTCCAGTTCAAACAATTTTGATCTTCTTGCTGCTGCTGGAGATCCTGAAGGTGATGCAACATGTTTAAATGATAATTTGATGTCCAAACAACTAGTTCCAATGTCCAATATTAAAAGAGTAGGCCAAGACAGTGTTGATGCGGCTAAAAATCTGGATTTTGGACAAAATGACCCTAAGAACATATTGGGTGTTGAGCTAATGGACACCCAAGACCACAGTTCCAATGCACCTACGTTGCATCTCTCCGATCCTCATGTTGAACAAATCATCAAAGATGCACAGAAAGAAATGATGATGAATCGAGTTATGGATAAACAACCTTTGGTCGCTTTGAACACATCTGTATTTGATGTCCCTTCACAATCGATGGAGTCTTGTGGGGAATTTGAAGGTGAATTTGGACAACTTATGCTTTCAACTGGGAATAACAATAATGTTATACAAGATAACGTGAGGGGGATGGCTATCAAATCTAGACTTTGGGCTGACCAACGTGAGGAGGATGATGACGAGGATTGGGGTGATGGTTTTGCTGGGTATTCATCGGAAGAGGCTGAGCAAGGAGCTGCTGTGGACAGTGCTGGTGAGGAGATTGAACCTTTAGCAATGCCACAAACTAATGGAACTATAGCAGTGAGTCCCAAGAGCAACTTAAACATCAATGCTCCATTGTTTATTCCTAGAAATTCTCCTACAAAAAGACTAAATCGAGCTGCCACAACATCTACAAAAGAGATTGGTCCTACAGTGCAGCAACAACTTAATACTAAGCAGTCTATTACAGCTGCTAGTGATCGAAAAACAACAGCTTTAAAATCTAGGCAGCAGCATAATTCAGTGGCTAACATAGGGGGTGATCAACATGTAGAAACAGATTCACCTCCAGGACAGCAACAGCAATTGGTAGGCAGTTCAGCGGCAGTAATGTCAATTTCAAGTAACGAGCAGCAGCAGCAGTTTGGACCAGCTACTGTTCCTACGGGTGATCGAACAAAAACAATGTTAAAATGTGGATATCATCAAATCGTGACTACTACTCCAGTTATTTCAGTAGAGGATAGAAAACTCTTGGATGCAATGGTAAGTTCCAATCCTACAATGTCAATAAATCATAATGCAGTTAGCACTGGTCGTATGAGTAAGAGCAGGAACAAATTGCAAATCAGAGAACACCAACAAAGCAACACAATATTGGCTAATACACAGTATGGAAACACCTTGGTGACAAAAGGGTTTGCTCAAGACATGCCAAATTTGGTGATTGTGGGCAGAGATACATTTGAAGAGGGCGAGGAAGATGATATTTTAAATCAAATCCGTGCAGAGGCAGCAAGAAAAGGTGATTTATCACCTATGCATAACGGAAAAAATAGGAAGTCTCACACAAGGAAAAATAGTTGGGACGGCAAGGTGAGTGAAGATGAAAACATAAGGCGACTTCCGATGAGGGTTGCCAAACAAAAACAGGTTGTTCCAACTACGTCAACAAAGTCCACCCGTTCAAAAAAGAAATTATGAAGTTTGAAGACATTTTGAAGAAGGTTGAGGATGAAGACAAGCGTCTACAAATTGAAGACTTCACAAAATTAGAGAAGAGTGAGCATCACTCTTATTTCTACATATTCTTATTCTACCATCACATTAGCATAGTTCTATGTAATATCATCACAGAGTATGTTATAAACTCTGTGATGATCATAGAATACCTAGTTCTAGCTAGTTCTTTCTTTCTGCATGCATGTTAGTAGGTGAGGCTTTTTTATGCCTCAATAGGATTAGTAAGGTAAGGTTTAGCCCAGTTTGTGTTGCTCTAGCCCTATGCCTTTGGAAAAATATCCAAATGGCTATGAGATTATATGCCCTCGTGAGACTTTGCCGGCATCTACACCATGATTCCTCTACATGAGGCTGCCATAAGGGCAT
>ML371288.1:28077-91027 GCA_005239525.1 Nicotiana knightiana | reverse complement strand
GGTGTATAAAAAAAAAAAAAAAAAAAAAAAAAAAAAAAAAAAAAAAAAAAAAAGAGGATTGAATGTCAAGAAGGTAATATCTTCACCCTCTAATTGGTTATAGCATTTGATTCATGATTGTAAACTCTAGTTCATGAGATATGAGTTGATGAGTGTGATAGAAAAGAATGAACGGTTATAAGTTTGGATTGTTGATTGTTGATTATTGATTAAGGGTGTTGTTTAACTTATGGGTGATGAAGAATGATATTCATTATAACTATTTGAGATTTTAGAATTATCTACGAGCAAGAGAATGGGTTGTTGGGTGTAGAAACACCATTAATGAGGGGTATGCAACTTTATGCCCACCAAGTGTTTGATAACATATCTAAGTGACCAAAACATGAGTATTGTTGCTAATATGGAATCCCTTAGACTTGTATTGATATAGATTAAAGTTGAAAGGGTTAGTGAATATTATATTACGCTAAAGAGCAGGAAGTTAAGGTATGCGAGGACAATTGTTCATGTTTGGGAATGATATTGATTATCCCTACACTATGATTCTTTTAATACATTATGACTTGCCTTAGAACTATAGTTAAGCCTAGTTCCTTGAATAGTTGCAAAACTTCTATTCTCTAGCTTCGTAACTCGTTCACGACTTTTATTTTGAATGTTGTAAGCCCAGTGCATAATCAATATAAACTTAGGGTTGATGCCCATGCATCTCAGTCTAGATTACTCAGCATGTCATAAGCAGTTGAATTTTTGATTTTCATAATCAGTTCATGAATGCATGTCTCAGTGTAGTCCTATTCAATTCCAGTGTCAAGTAACTCAGTATGATTCAATATTCAGCATCACGTATTGGAGTATGATTCTCAGTTCCTTAGTTTAAATCCCTGAACGTTGAACACCTATATTTGGGCTTGAGGCCGTAGTAAATGCTTTAAGCATCTTTGGGCCTGAGGCCACAGTTTATGCTTTATGCATCTTTGGGCCTGAGGCCACATTTATGTATACATATACTTGGGTGCGAGGCTGTAGTTATGTATACGTATACTTGGGCCCGAGGCCGCAGTTTATTTATTCAGATTAAACAAGTGGTTCATCATTCAGAAGATGGTGTATTCATATCCTTACTTCGTTTATTCCGTTAAGTTATCAGTTATCAGTTATCATTTATCAATTATCAGTTATCAGTTATCAGTTATCAGTTATCAACTATCAGTTCAGTTTCAGTTTCAGTTCTTACAGTTCTTTCTTTCAGTTGCTTTACATAGCAGTGCAATTCAAATGTGCTGACATCTCTTTCGCACGATTCAGAGCACTGTGGTTCTTGTACCAGCCATTTGGTGAGCCCTAGTTCTTTCGGGGAATTATCATTACTTTATGGTCTTTGAGTATTTATAGTGTCACGACTCAATTTCCCCTTTCCGTGAGTTGTCGTGACGGCACCTAGTCTCTACGACTAGGTAAGCCTAAAACTTCGCAAAAATAAAATAAATGCATGAACATTAACGAGTAATAGCAACGATAATCTAAATAAGCAACTAAATGCCGCTCGACATGTATTACCAACCTTCGGAATACACAAAACAAATCCCAAGACCCGGAACACCGTAAATCGCAAGCTACTAAGAAGTCTTAACTATTCTATACATCATTTTCTATAGAAAAGAGAAAAAAATGAACATAAGGGGATAGATGGGGACTCCGACAATCTGCGGGCGCGGGCAGATGTACCTTGAAGCCTCCAGTAAGCAGCAACGACTACACTAGTGATGTGGCTGGTAAGATGAATCTGGATCTGTACACGAAAAATATGTCCAGGAAAGGGCGTGAGTACACCACAGTGGTACCCAGTAAGTGCCAAGCCTAACCTCGTTCAAGTAGTGATGAGGTCAGGTCAGGTCCCTACCAGAATATATATATATAGACACACATACACACAACAAGGAAATGCAAAAATGAAATATCGCGGTATATAAAGGCTGAAATTTAATCAAGGAAGAAACATAGAAAACAATAGCTCAGTACACAGCAAAACAACAGGGGATCTCCTGAGATACCGTCTCGTAGTCCCACATGTAAATGCACATGGGGATCTCCCGGAATACCGTTCCGTAGTCCCAAAGTAATTATACAAGACAGGGGGATCTCCTGGAGTACCATTCCGTAGTCCCAAAGTAAATATGCAGTATAGGGGGATCTCCCGGAATACCGTTCCGTTGTCCCAAAATAAATATCCAGTACATGGAGATGTCCCGGAATACCGTTCTGTAGTCCCAAAGTAAATATGCAGTATAGGGGGATCTCCCGGGATACCATTCCGTAGTCCCAAAGTAAATATGCAAGACAAAGGATAGAATTCAAGTTACGACACTAAAGCTTACAATTTAATCTAAGTACAAGTTAAGGAAAAACAGGTAAAAATCACTACACATGTTGCACGTAGTTCAGGTAAACAGTTAAGGCAAGTAGGCATGTTTTCTGAGTCTAACAGGATACTACATATGCTAATAAGTTCTAATAAGAGGAAAGTCATGTTATTATTTAGTGAAAATTGGGTTTTTACAATAATTAGCTCGTGTACGAACTCGTCATCTCACGTACACAGCGCTCATATATCAACAACAATACCAATCCTAAGGGGAGTTCTCCCACATAAGGTTAGACAAGCCACTTACCTCGAACCAAGCTCAAATCAATCCGAAATAATGCTCTTTCCACGAATATCCGACTCCGAATGGCCTAAATCTAGCCAAAAACAATTACATAACATAAATAGAACTACAAGAAACTAACCTGGCTAAAGGAATCTAAATTAAAGAAAGAAACTGGAAAATCGCTCAAAAAGCCTCCCCGGGCCCACGCCTTGGAATCAGGTAAATATTCCAAATTATGAACACTCATTCACTCATGGTCTAACCATACCAAATTTTCTCAAATACGATACCAAAATCCCGATCAAAAGCCCAAAATTCGGCCTAAGGATTTTTCCCAAATGTTCCCTAATTTTCCACTCCAATTCACTAATTAAATAATGAAATTAAAGACATAATCATGGGAATGAACCAAAACTAGGTAAGAATCACTTACCCCAAACTCCCATGCGAAAATCCCTCCAAAGATCGCCTAATTGCGATCCCTCAAGTCCAAATGGTGAAAAAAGACATAAGCCCTCGATTTTGAACACTTTAAATATGCCCAGTGATTTCTTAATCGCAAACGCGGAAAGCCCCTTGCGCTCGCAAAGCAAAACTCGCCCATGCCCAGAAATTTTTGACCGTGAACGCAATGACCTTGTTGAGAACATGAAGGCCACTCAGCTCAACCCTACGCGAATGCGGAACCATCCCCGCGAACGCGTAGGCAAAAGGCCTGGGGGCACAACAACCAAACTGTTTTATGAGAAAGCGGACCCCTCTTCGTGAACGCGTAGGCATATGACCACAGAACTTTGTGAACACGAGACCAACATCGCGAATGCGAAGCGTTAAATTTCCACCTACCCCAGATGCCTTACGCGAACGCGAGACTTCTCTCGCGAACACAATGAAGGAAATCTCTGGAACAAACACCAGAAGAATCTGCTACTTTCCTAAGTCCTAGAATGACCCGTTGAGCATCCGAAACACAGTGGAGGAGGACCCGGTGGAGCACGTGGTGGCTGAGAAGTTTGTGGAGGTGCACCTCTCCTATGTCTGGGGCAATCCCTCACCAAATGGCGAGTGTCACCACACTCAAAACAACCCTTTGGACGACGTGGCTGTTGTGACCGACTCGGGCCTGGCCTGCTGGACTGGCTGCTAATAGCACCCCGAGCAAGAGGCACACTGGATACCGGTGGTGCATAGTAGGGCTCCTGGGGCATGGAAAGAGCTGGAACACCACTAGAGGCTAGAAGAGTTGAATAAACAGGGTGACTCACATAACCCCTACCATGACGAGTTGCTGGGGAACGAGCTTCAGAATAATAACAAGTCTCTCGAGACCTCTTGACCTCTCTCCCCTATCTATCCCGGGCAAGCTTTCCCTCAACTCTCCTGGCAGTACTCACGACCTGTTGATAAGAGATATCCATCTCCAACTCCCTATCCATATTGGTCCTGATACATGGGTGGAGTCCCTCAATGAAGCGATGAACCCTCTACCAAACTGTTGCAACCAAGGCCGGTGCGTGTCGGACCAACTCACTGAAACATACTGCATACTCCGACACAGTCATAGAACCCTGGCGCAACTGCTCAAACTCTGCGTGCCAAGCATCCCTGAGGCTCTGAGGGACATACTCGCGCAAAAATATATCTAAGAACTGAGTCCATGTGAGTGAGGCTGACTCGTTCGGACTACTCAGATCCGCCACCACTGATAGGTTGCTTCTCTAAGCTAGAAAACGGTGAAAGAAACCCACTCATTGCTATGCCCATAGTATGGAGAATACGATGTCACTCCTAAGAAAACCCTAAGCATATCTGAAGCCAGTCCACTGAAAGTAGGTGGGTGGTACTTCTTATACCTCTCAAGTATGAGCTTCTCTTCCTCATAAGTAGTTGCCCTGGTTTCATGCTGAACCGGAGCCACTGGTGGCATAACTCTGGGGCCTGATCAACTTGGGCCCTCTGCTCAGGAGTACGGGCTTCGGGAGTCTGTTCCCCTCCCCCGACCTGAGATGTGTCGGGATCTAGTGGGATATATCCAGCCTGAGCTAAGGTGCTGAACATGCTCATGAACTAGGATAGAGTCTCCTGGAGGGCTGGTGCAGCAATAGGAACCTCCGGTGTCCGCCCTCCAGCTGGAGCTGCTGGGGGCTCCTTTGTCGCAGCTTGCGCAGGTGTTCTGTTTTCACCACGTGGACGTCCTCTACCCCGACCCCTTCCTCTGGTGGCTCTAGCAGGGGGCTCGGGTGCCTGATTGTCAGATCACCCATTACGGGTCCTCACCATCTGTAAGAAAGAATAGAATGTAGATATTGTAGAATTTGATGTCAATAACTGCCACGACAAGGAAATCAAAGAAGTATGATTGTTCCTAACAGTTCCATAGCCTCCCGAAGATAAGTACATACGTGTCCATACCGATCCACGAGACTCTAGAAAAATGGCTTGTGACTCACGATACCTACGAACCTAGAGCTCTGATACCAACTTGTCACGATCTAATTTCCCCCTTCCGTGATTTGTCGTGACGGTACCTAGTCTCTACGACTAGGTAAGCCTAACACTTTGTGGAAATGAAATAAAATCATGAACATTAACGACTAACAACAACGATGATCTAAATAAGAAACTAATTCTACTCGACACATACAATTACCAACCTTCAGAATGTACAAAACAAATCCCAAGACCCGGAACACCGTAAGTCACAAGCTACTAAGAAGTCTGTTCTATACATCATTTTCTATAGAAAAGAGGGAAAGTGAATATAAGGGGATAGTGGGGGACTCCGAGGATCTGCGGGCGCGGGCATATATACCTTGAAGCCTCCAGTAAGCACCAGCGACTGCCTAGCGATGTGGCTAGTAAGATGAACCTGGATCTGCACACAAAAAATATGTGTAGGAAAGGGCGTGAGTACACCACAGTGGTACCCAGTAAGTGCCAAGCCTAACCTCGGTTTAGTAGTGATGAGGTCAAGTCAGGGCCCTACCGGAATATATATATATATATATATATATATATATATATATATATATATATACACATACAATAAGGCAAGGAAAAAATGAATATTGCGGTAAATAAAGGCTGAAAATTAATCAAGGAAGAAACATAGAAAACAACAGCTCAGTACACAGCAAAACACCAGGGGATTTCTCGAGATACCGTCTCATAGTCCCAAACGTAAATGCGCATGGGGATCTCCCGGAATACCGTTCCGTAGTCCCAATGTAACAATGCAAGACAGGGGGATCTCCTGAAGTACCGTTCCATAGTCCCAAAGTAAATATGCAGTATAGGGGGATCACCCGAAATACCGTTCCGTAGTCCCAAAGTAAATATTCAGTATAAGAGGGTATCCCGGAATACCATCCGTAGTCCCAAAGTAAATATGCAAGACAAAGGATAGAATTCAATAGTTACGACACGAAAGCTTACAATTTAACCTAAGTACAAGTTAAGGAAAAACAAGTAAAATCACTAAACATGATGCACGTAGTTCAGGTAAACAAGTAAAATCACTAAACATAATACACGACACTCATATATCAACAACAATACCAATACTAAGGGGAGTTCCCCCACACAAGGTTAGGCAAGCCATTTACCTCGAACCAAGCTCAAATAAATTTGAAATAATGCTCTTTCCACGAATATCCAACTCCGAATGGCCCCCGAGACCTCAATCAAACATACCAACCAACCCTAAAATATCATACAAACTTAGTCGAGCCTTCAAGCCACATCAACAACATCAAAAACACGATTTACACACGGATTCAAACCTAATGAACTTTGAAATTTTCTAAATTCTACAAACGACATCGAAACATATCAAATCACGTCCAAATGACCTCAAATTTTACAAACAAGTCAAAATGGCACCACGAACCTACTCCTACTTCCGGAAATACATTCCGATCCTGACATCAAAATTTCCACTGCCGGCCAAAATAACCAAAATTTCAACTTCCACCAATTCATGTCCTAACTCTACTACGGACCTCCAATTCACATTCCAGACGAGCTACTAAGACCAAAATCACCTAGCGGATCTTACGGAACCATCAAAATTCAAATCTGAGGTCGTTTACACACAGTTCGACATCTGGTTGACTTTTCCAACTTAAGCTTCCAATTAAGAGACTAAGTATCTCAATTTACTCTGAAAAACCAAAACGAACCCTCCCGGCAAGTCACAATTGCAGAAATAGATACGAGGAAAGCAGTTAATAGGGGATCGGGGCTATAACTCTCAAGATGACCGGCCGGGTCGTCACATCCTCCCCCTCTTAAAATGATCGTTCATACTCGAACCAGTATAGAGACATACCTGAAGCTGTAAAAAGATGAGGATAACGATTGCGCACATCCTGCTCGGTCTCCCAAGTCGCCTCCTCGACCGGTTGACCCCTTCAATGAACCTTTACTAAAGCAATGTCCTTTGACCTTAACTTTCTGACCGACCTATCAAAAATAGCCATTGGCTCCTTGACATAACATAGATCCTTGTCCAATTGGACTGATATGAAATCCAATACATGATCCGGATCACCATGATACTTCTGGAGCATAGAAACGTGGAATACCGGATGAACTTCCGCTAGGCTAGGAGGTAAGGCAATCTCATAAGTAACCTCCCCAACACGTTGCAATACCTCAAAGGACCAATGTACCTTAGGCTCAACTTTCCCTTCTTCCCGAACCTCATAACGCCCTTCATAGGCAATACCCGAAGCAAGACTCGCTCTGCAATAATGAATGCTAAATCAAGAACCTTCCGATCCGCATAACTCTTCTGTCTGGACTGGGCTATGTGAAGTCTATCCTGAATCACCTTCACCTTATCCAGGGCATCCTGGACCAAGTCTGTACCCAATAATGGAGCCTCGCCTGGCTCGAACCAACCCAGTGGGGACCGACACCGCCTACCATACAAAGCCTCGTACGGTGCCATCTGAATGCTGGAATGATAACTATTGTTGTAGGAAAACTCTGCAAGTGGAAAGAACTGGTCCCATGACCCTCCAAACTCCATGACACACACACAAAACATATCGTCTAGTATCTGAATCGTGTGCTCGGACTGCCCGTCCGTCTGAGGGTGAAATATTGTGCTCTGCTCCACTCTAGTTCCCAACTCCTGCTGAACGGCTCTCCAGAATCGTGATGTAAACTGTGTACCCTGGCCAGAGATAATAGATACCGGTATTCCATAAAGCCTAACGATCTCACAGATGTAAATCTCAGCCAACCTTTCTGAAGAGTATATAGTCATCACTGGAATGAAATGAGATGACTTGGTCAGTCGATCCACAATTACCCAAATAGCGTCAAACTTCCTCGAAGTCTGTGGGAGCGTAACTACGAAATCCATGGTGATCCGCTCCTACTTCCACTCTGAGATCTCTAACTTCTGAAGCAAGTCACCCGGTCTCTGATGCTCATACTTAACCAGTTGACAGTTGAGACACCGAGCCATAAACCCAACTGTGTCCTTCTTTATCCTCCTCCACCAATAGGGCTATCTCAAATCCTGGTACATTTTCGCGGCAATTGGATGAATGGAATATCGCGAGTTGTCGGCCTCTTCAAGAATCAACTCCGGAGCCCATCCACATTGGGCACACAAATCCGGCCCTGCATCCTCAACACGCCATCATCACCAATAGTCACATCTCTAGCATCACCCCGCTGAACCCTGTCCTGAAGGACGAGTAGGTAGGGCCCATTATAGTGACCCTCCCTGATACGATCATAAAGAGAAGACCGTGAGACCACGCACGCCAACACTCGACTTGGTTCAGAAATATCCAATCTCACAAACTGGCTGGCTAAGGTCTGAACATCCAATGCTAAAGGTCTCTCTGCTGCTGGAAGATATGCTAAACTCCCCAAACTCTCCGCCCGACGACTCAAAGCATCGGCCATCACATTGGCCTTCCCCCGATGGTACAAAATAGTGATGTCATAATACTTAAGCAGCTCCAACCACCTCCGCTGACGTAAGTTAAGATTCTTTTGCCTGAACAGATGTTGCGAACTCCGGTGATCAGTGTAGATATCATAAGGCACACCGTGCAAATAGTGGCGCCAGATTTTCAAGGTGTGAACAATAGCTGCTAACTCAAGATCATGGACATGATAGTTCTTCTCATGCACCTTCAACTTTCTGGATGCGTAGGCAATCGCCCTCCGCCCTGCATCAACATCGCGCCAAGACCAATCTTTAAAGCATCACAATAGACGGTGTAAGACCTCGAACCTGTAGGCAATACCAATACTGGGGCTGAAGTCAAAGTTGTCTTGAGCTTCTGAAATCTCTTCTCACACTCCTCTGTCCACCTGAACGGAGCACCCTTTTGGTTCAGCCTGGTCATAGGTGCTGCAATAGATGAGAATCACTCTACAAAGCGATGGTAGTACCCCATTAAACCAAGAAAATTACGGATCGCCGTAGCTGGTGATGGTCTAGGCCAACTCTGCAATGCCTCCACCTTCCTCGGATCCACCTTGATCCCATCACTCGATACCACGTGTCCCAAGAACACCACTGAGTCTAGTCAAAACTCAGACTTAGAAAATTTTGCATACAACCTCTTCTCCCTCAAAGTGTGAAGCACAGTCCTCAAGTGCTGCTCATGATCTTCCCGAGCCCGAGAATACAATAGAATGCCGTCAATGAACACAATGAAGAAAGAGTCAAGATAAGGCCGGAACACACTGTGCATCAAATGCATAAAGGTTGTTGGGGAATTGGCCAGCCCAAAAGACATGGAAAAAACTCATAGTGGCCATATCTGGTCCTGAATGAAGTCTTCGGGATATTTGGCTCCCGAATCTTCAAATGATGATAGCCTGAATGCAAGTCAAAATTTGAAAACACCCTCATTTTTCTTCACAAACAAAATCGGAGCACCCCCAAGGTGACACACTGGGCCGAATGAAGTCCTTATCAAGCAACTCCTGCAACTACTCCATCAACTCTTTCAACTCAGGATGAGCCATATGGTACGGAGGAGTAGAGATGGGCTGAGTGCCCGGCAACAAATTAATGTCAAAATCAACATCTCTGTCGGGTGACATGCCGGGAAGATCCAATGGAAATACATCTTTTCACTACTGGAACTGACTTAACTGTAGGGGTATCAATACTGACATCTCTCACATAAGCTAAATAAGTATCAGACCCCTTCTCAACCATTCACTGACCCTTAAAAAATGAAATAACCATGCGTGGAGTATACTCTAAGGTACCTCTCCACTCTAATCACGATAAGCCTGGCATAGCCAGCATCACGATCTTAGCGCGACAATCAAGAATAGCATAATGGGGCGACAACCAGTCCATGCCCAAGATAACATCAAAATCTACCATGTTGAGAAATAATAAATCAACTTTGGTCTCAAAATCACTAAGAACAATCAAACACGACCGATATACGCGGTCCACAACAAGATAATCTCCCAAATGAGTAGATACATAAACATGGAAACTCAAAGAAACCCGAGATACCCCCAGGTGTGGAGAAAAATAAGAGGACACATATGAATACGTAGAGCCTGGGTCAATTTATACCGACGCATCTCTATGATAGACTGGAACGCTACCTGTAATGACAGAGTTGGAAGCAACTACCTCTGAACGAGCTGGAAGAGCATAATACCTGTCCTGACCTCCCTCTCTAGGGCGACCTCGGCCTCCCCGACCTCTACCGCATGCTGGTTGAGCAGGTGGGACGGTAGCTGGTGTTGGAAGCATGGACGGAGGACCCGGTGGAGCACGTGGTGGCTGAGAAGTCTGTGGAGGTGCACCTCTCCTAAGTCTGTTGCAATCCCTCACCAAATGGTGAGTGTTTCTATACTCAAAATAACCCCTCGGAGGACGTGGCTGTTGTGACTGACTCGGGCCTAGCCTGCTAGACTGGTCGCTAATAGCACCCCGAGCAGGAGGCACACTGGATACTGGTGGTGCATAATAGGGCTCATGGTGCGTGGAAGAGCTAAATGAACAGGGAGACCCACATAACCCCTACCATGTCGAGCTATTGCGGCACGAGCTCCTGAATAATAACTAGTCTCTCGAGACCTCTTGGCCTCTCTATCCTCTCTGTCTCAGGCAAGCATGCCCTCCACTCTTCTGACAATACTCACAACCTGCTGATAACAGATATCCATCTCCAACTCCCTAGCCATAATGGTCCTTATACTGGGGTGGAGTCCCTCAATGAAGCGACGATCCCTCTCCCAAACTATGGCAACCAAGGCGGTGCATGCCAGGCCAACTCACTGAAACATACTGGTCTCATTCTGAACCGGAGCCACTAGTGGCATAAATCTGGGGCCTGATCAACCTGGACCCTCTGCTAAGGAGTAAGGGCTATGGGAGTCTACTCCTCTACCCTGGCTTGAGATGTGGTGGGAGCTAGTAGGATCATTCCAGCCTGAGCTAAGGTGCTGAACATGCTCATGAACTGGGCTACAGTCTCCTAGAGGGTTGGTGCAGCGATAGGAACATCCGGTGTTTGCCCTACAACTGGAGTTGCTGGGGGTTCCTTTGTTGCAACTTGCGCAGGTGCTCTAGCTGCACCGAATGAGCGTCCTCTACCCCGGCGCCAACCTCTAGTTGCTCAAGCAGGGGGCTCGGGTGCCTGATCGTCAGATCTCCCGGTACGAGTCCTCACCATTTGTGAGAAAGAATAGAATAGATAAATTTTAAAATTTGATGTCAATAACTCGCATGACAAGGAAATCAAAGAAATATGATTGTTCCTAACAATTCCATAGCCTCCCGAAGATAAGTACAGACGTCTCCGTACCGATCCGCGAGACTCTAATAAATCGGCTTGTGACTCACGATACCTACAAACCTAGAGCTCTGATACCAGCTTGTCACGACCCAATTTCCCCCTTTTATGAGTTATCGTGACGGAACCTAGTCTCTATGACTAGGTAAGCCTAACACTTTGCAGAAATAAAATAAAAGCATGAACATTAACGACTAACAACAATGATAATCTAAATAAGCAACTAAATACCGCTCGACACATACAATTACCAACCTTCAGAATGTACAAACAAATCCTAAGACCCGGAATACCGTAAGTCACAAGATACTAAGAAGTCTTAACGGTTCTATACATCATTTTCTATAAAAAGAAGGAAAAATGAACATAAGGGGATCGTGTGGGACCTCGAGGATCTGCAGGCACGGGCAGATGTACATTGAAGTCTCCAGTAAGCAGCAACGACTGCCTACCGATGTGGCTGGTAAGATGAACCTGGATTTGCACATGAAAAATCGGTGCAGGAAAGGGCGTGAGTACACCACAGTGGTACCTAGTAAGTATCAAGCCTAACCTCGGTCGAGTAGTGACGAGGTCAGTTCAGGGCCCTAACGGAATATATATTTATATATATATATACACAATAAGGCAAGGCAAAAATAAAATATTACGGTAAATAAAGGCTAAAATTTAATCAAGGAAGAAACATAGAAAACAACAGCTCAGGACACAACGAAACAACATGGGATCTCCTAAGATACTGTTTAGTAGTCCCAAACGTAAATGAGCAGGGGGAGCTCCCGAAATACCGTTGTAGTCCCAAGACATGGGGATCTCCCGAAGTACCGTTCCATAGTCCCAAAGTAAATATTCGGTGCACGCGGAAATCCCGGAATACCGTTCTGTAGTCCCAAAGTAAATATGCAAGACAAATGATAGAATGCAATTGTTACGGCACGAAATCTTACAATTTAACCTAAGTACAAGTTAAGGACAAACAGGTAAAAATCACTAAACATGATGCACGTAGTTCATGTTAACAATTAAGGCAAGTAGGCATGCTTTCTGAGTCTAACAGGATACTACACATGCTAATAAGTTCAAATAAGAGGAAAGACATGCCCTTATTTAGTGAAAACATGATTTTTACAACAATTAGCCCATGTACGTACTCGTCACCTCACGTACACGACACTCATATATCAACAACAATACCAATCCTAAGGGGAGTTCCCCCACACAAGGTTAGGTAAGCCACTTACCTCGAACCAAGCTCAAATCAATCTGAAATAATGCTCTTTCCACGAATATCCGACTTCGAATGGACCAAATCTAGCCAAAACCAATTACATAACATAAATATAACTATAATAAACTAATCTTGCGAAGAGAATCAAAGTTAAAGCAAGAAATTGGAAAATCACTCAAAAAGCCTCCCCGGGCCCACGCCTCAGAACCGGGTAAAAAGTACAAATTATGAACACTCATTCACTCACGAGTCTAACCATTCCAAATTTTCTCATATCCGATACAAAAATCCCTAACAAACCCCCAAAATTTGGCCTAAATATTTTCCCCAAATTTTCCCCAATTTTCCACTCCAATTCAAAAATTAAATGATGAAATTAAAGACATAATCATGGGAATTAACCCAAATTAGGTAAGAATAACTTACCCTAAACACCCCCATAAAATTCCCTCCAAAGATTGCCTAATTCCGAGTTCTTAAGTCCAAATGGTGAAAATGACATAAACCCTCGATTTTGAACACTTTAAATCTGCCAATTTGTTTCTTAATCGCGAACACGGAAAGCCCCTCGCGTTCGCGAAGCACAACTCACCTTGGCCCAGAAATCCTTCACTGCGAACGTGATTACCTTGTTGCAAACGCGAAGTCCACTCAGCTTAACCCTATGCGAACGCGGAACCATCCTCATGAATGCGTAGGTAAAAGGCTTGGGGGCCCAGCAACCAAACTCTTCTACGCGAATGCGGACCCCTCTTAGCGAACGTGTAGACATACGACCTCAGAACTTCGCGAACATGGGACCAACATCACGAATGCGAAGCATTAAATTTCCACTTGCACTATATTCCTTAAACGAACACGAGACTTCTCTAGCAAACGCGATGAAGGAAATCTCTGCAACAAACACCAGAAAAATCTGCTACTTTTCTAAGTCCAAGAATGACCCGTTGAGCATCCGAAACACACCCGAGGCCCCTGGTACATCAACCAAATATACCAACCAACCCTAAAACATCATACAAACTTATTCGAGCCTTCAAGACACATCAACAACATCAAAAACACGAATTACACATGGATTCAAGCCTAATGAACTTTGAAGTTTTCTAAATTCTACAAACGACGCCGAAACATATCAAATCACGTCCGAATGACCTAAACTTTTACACACAAGTAAAAAATGGTACCACGAACCTAATCCAACTTTCGGAAATCCATTCCGACCCTGATATCAAAATTTCCATTGTCGGCCAAAATCGCCAAAATTCCAACTTTCGCCAATTCAAGCCTAATTCTATTACGAACCTCCAATTTACATTATGGACGCACTCCTAAGCCCAAAATAACATAGAGGAGATAACAGAACCATAAAAATTTAAATCCGAGGTCGTTTACACACAGGCCGACATCCGGTCGACTTTTTCAACTTAAGCTTCCAATTAAGAGACTAAGTGTCTCAATTCACTCCGAAAACCAAAAAAAACCCTCCCGGCAAGTCACAATTGCAGAAACAGATATGAGGAAAGCAGTTAATAGGGGATCGGGGCTATAACTCTCAAGACGACCGGCCGGGTCATCACATACAGACAGTGAGTGTTCTATATTAGCGTTTTCGCACTTGATTTTATTTCATTCAGACATTCAATATATCAACATTTGTTAATTTATCTTCTGCATTCAGTTTTTATGATATCACATGTTGATTCAGGCAGCCAATCGGTTCGCTTGGTCACATGTAGTCAGGCACCGGGTGTCGTATTACGTCTAGGCTTATGTTCGGGGCGTGAAGGGAAATATGTAGAGGCGGATCTAGTATTCCAAAAATATGAGTGTACTATAACAAAGAGGTGAATCTAAAATTTATATATGATGGGTTCAACCTTTAGGTTCTTACCATAAAACCATAATCATTCAGAAATTATAGGTTAAATTTATTTTTGTTTCTTGCAATTTTAGTGATTTTTAATATATATACCTATGCTCCAAAACAAAAATGTTGAAATCATTGAATCATGCTACATCATCCACTGCTATTAGTTTTAATTATATAAAATTTTGCGATGAAAAAGGACATCAAGAATTTTAATGTGTTTGATTTGGGGATTTCGAATGAATAAGCCAAATAAAAAAAGAAAGAAAAATAAAATATTGGATTAAAATACAAGAGTGGATTTGAACCCTAGTTCATGAGATATGATTTGAACCCCTAGCTTCACTTGTAAAGGCCACCCGGTAATTATTGTACTATAGGACTATTTGAGCTAATTGGGTGCATACTGATGGCGGACATTGTGTCTACCTTCTGCTTCTTCTTCATTGCGGGTGAGTTGCCAACTGGAGAATGAAAGGAGTCATGCTCGGAAATCTTTTATCTTTAATGTGCCTTATTCGCATGCAACTAGAGTAGTCGAGTCTCGAATATTGGTATTTAATATTGAGTGAGAAAAGAATTATTTACACAAATAGCCGGTTAGTTATTTTAGCCAGAATACATAGACTAAATAGATTTACGTGTGTGTGTGTGCGCGCGCATGCACATTTATGCGTATATCCATTGACTAAGTTATTCATCGACACAAGGAAGAATATGATGACCCGATATGTCATCTAGAGTTTTAAACCTTAATTTTGTGTTTCGAAATCTCAAATATCTCATTTTAGTCTTCCTCGACTTGCATGCGCAGTCCGTGTCTTTTCTTGGGATGATTTTATGTTAAAATTTGATCAAATGTAAAACTGTGCCTTAAAGATCCATTTGAGTTGACTTCGGTCAACATTTGAGAGAATAGATCCGGATCCATATTTTCATGATCCTGGTGGATCCGTATCGTGATTTGGGACCTGGGCGTATGCCAGTAATTGAATTTAGAGGTCCCTAGCTCGAGTTATCGCTTTTGTCAAAAATTTGAATTTTAAAGGTTTAGGGGTCGTTTGGTAGGAGGTATTAGAAAAACTAATGCAAGCATTAGCTCTATGCATTAATAATACCTTGTTTGGTACATTGTTTCAACATGTGTATAACTAATACTTGTATTAGTTATACATCATACTTCGCATTATCCTATGCATAGAAAACCATGGCATTAGTAATACCAAGGCTACTAATGCATGCATTATCATGGTTAAAGATAATATTATCCTTAAAGTCCCTTAAAGATAGATAATATGGAGGGCTTTTTTGTAAGCAACTATTTTTCTTAAAAATTATGCAATGCATTCTAATTTTAATACACCACATCAAACATTAGATAAGAAATAATAACTGCATAACTAATACTTGCATTACTAACCCATGCATTACTAATTCATGCATTACTATTACACCTTATTCCGCATTATTCTTATACACCCTACCAAACGACCCCTTAATGAATTTAAAGATTTGACCAAGGTCTGACTTTATTGCTAACGGGCCCAAATTTTGGTTCCGGAGCTTGATAAATGTTCAGTACTATATTTATGACTTGTCTGCCAAATTTGGTTCCCAATGGAAGTGATTTGACGTGATTCAGACGTCCTGTTATAAAAATAGAAATTCTAAAGTTTCAATGAAAATTTCATTTGATTTGGTGTTTGATTCGTAGTTCTAGGTGTTACTTTGGTGATTTGATCGCGAGAGCGACTCTGTATGAGGTTTTTAGACCTGTGTGCATGTTTGGTTTGGAGCCCCGAGGGTTCATGTGAGTTTCAGATAGGCTATGGAGTGAAATTGGACTTAGAAAATAGCTGGTGCTCTACTGTTTTTGGTGCAGGCCTCAGACCTCGAAATTGCGAGGTCTGGCTTCGCATTTCCGATAAGGTAGTCAACCTGTCAGGTTAGAAACTTCGAGCTACACCCTCGCACATTGCAAAGAGTAGTTGGGTACCATGGGGTCGCATTTGCGAACAATTGGTTCGCATTTACGAAGTAGTACTGGGGAGGGAATGGTACGCAATTGCGATCAAGGGGTCGCAGTTGTAGAAGTCCAAGTTCATAATTTTGAACAAAATCGTCGCATTTGCGATGGTAGCAGAGATGGGGTGATTTATCGCATTTTCGGGGTTCGCAATTGCGACATCTGTGCCTGGACTTAAGCTGAGTTAGACGGATTTTTCTCATTCTTTTAAATTTTCAAACCTAGAAACCTTACGGGAGATTTTTCCAAGAGCTCTTCTTCCCCAATTCGTTGGTAAGTGATTCTAACCTACTTACTTTCAATTACCCATTACATTTTATAAGATTTCAACCTAAACTTTGAGATTTTCATGGTAGAAATTGGGGATTTGGGTAGACTTAGGGATTTTGTAAAATTTGAATTTAGGCCTCAAATTGAGGTCGAATTTCGAAACAAATTGCATAACGGGGTGAATGGGTAATTGGGTTTTGGTCCGAATTTCGGATTTGGACCAAGCAAGCCCAGGAGTTGAGTTTTTCAATAATGACTTAAATTGAACCTTTCTCATTTGTGGGTAGTTCTTAAGGGATTATTTTGAATCGTTGGTTGATAATTTGCTAGATTTGATTGGCTCGGAGGCTTATTTGAAAGGAAAAACTGTGGTTGAGCTTTGAGTTCATTGTTGGAGCAAGGTAAGTGTCGTTGACCACCTTGACTTGAGGGATTAGGACTTGTTTGCCTATTCGTTACATGTTTAAAATGTCGGGTACAACATATATGCGAGGTAAGAAGTACTTATGTGTTGTTATTGGGTTAAGGCTTGCGGGTGGGACTTGCTTATTACAATTATTTCCTCCTTCGATTATGATATCCATGCTTAGACTAGTTTATTACTTAATTGATCATCTTTTCACATTTATGCACTACTCGTGATAATTGAGCATTATTGGAAGTTGAGGTTTGGTATTGTGGAACCGTTGTTGATGTAAGGTTTATTCTTTCTAATACTTTTTAACGACCCAGTCGTTCATTTTGAGAGTTAGCGCCCCGATCCCCTAATAACTATTTCTCCCATGTCTAATTATGCTATTGGAACTTGTCGGAGTGTTGAGTGGTGAAATCCGGAGTGAATTTGGACACATAGTCCTTAAATGAGGATTTTAGCTTTTGAAATCAGGTCGTAGCTAGAACTATGTGGAGACGGATCCGGAATGGAATTCCGGGGTTAGGAGCGTGTTCGGAATGTGTTTTCGAGGTCGGTTGTAAATTTAGGCTTGAATTGGCGAAAGTTAGAATTTTGGCGATTTCGGCCGATAAGTGAAATTTATTATATCAGACTCGGAATGAATTCCGAAAGAGAAAGCAGGTCTGTAACATTTATGACCTGTGTGCAAAATTTGAGGTCATTCGGATGAGTTTAGACTTGTTTCAGCATCGAATGTGAATTATAGAATTTCATAAGTTCATAGGATTGAATCTATGCATATTTGATGATTTTGATGTGTTTTTAAGGCTCGACCAAGTTTGAATGAGGTATTAGGGTTGGTTGGTCATTTTGGTTGAGGTCCCGGGGGCCTCAGGTGTGTTTTGAGTGTTCAAACGGGCATTTTTTCCCTAATAGCCTTAGCTGGTTTTCTGATTTTTCTATAGCAGTATTTTGCTCTCTACGATCGTAAGAAGAGGACGATCGCAGTGTGTTGGGATCTTGGTCTTCGCGATCACATGACCTGGACCGCTGTCGCATAGAGTATTCTTGGTCTGGGGGAGTTTCAATATTTGTTCTACAGGGTCGCGTGGCCCCAACCGCGATCATGCAGCTCTGGGTCGTGAAGGTCCGCGATCGCAGTCACGCAATCGCGATTGCGATCGCGATGAAGGTTTTTCGGCGCATGGATGAATGTCCTCCGCGATCGCGACTCATTGTACGCGATCGCATAGAAGGAATACCTGGGCAGTCTTTTAAAAACCCAAGTCCGAGGGTTTATGTTATTTTCACCATTTGAACTTAAGAGCTCGGGAGAGGCGATTTTTGGAGGCTTTTGTACCTGGGTAACTTGTGTAAGTGATTTCTACCGAACTTAGATTAATTTCCATGATTCCTAACCTAAATCTAGTCTTTAAAATTCGAATTTGGGTGGAAAATTTGGGAAAAATTGGATGAACTTCATTGACCGAATTATTGAGTTTTGAGTGGGTTTTTGACATCCGATTTGAGAGATTTTTATATGATTAGACTCATGAGTGAATGGGTGTCCGAAAAATATAATTTTTACCCGATTCTGAGACGTGAGCCCGGGGGACTTTTTTGGCGAATTTCCTAATTTCGCATATTGGCTTCGAACTTATTAGTTATATTGTTTCCTTGAAATGATATTTACAATATGCAATCGAATTGACTAGATTTGGGCCACCCGGAGTTGGATAGTCGTGGCAAGAGCGTGGTATTGAGTTGATTAGTGCAATCAAGGTAAGTGGCTTACCTAACTCTGTGTTGGGGATTTCCCCTTAGGCATTTTTATACTGATTTTGTTACGTGGACGCCGTGTACGTGAGGTGACGAGTGCGTACACGGGTCATTGTTGCTAAAATTCCATTTTTCCTTCCATGCAATCACTCATTTTCATTCCTATATTACTGTTTCCTGTCTTAACTGTGTAGTTAGCTTAAGAATAAGAATGCCTACCTGTACTTACTTGATTTCCTCTTATTTGCTACTAGTTGCACCATGCTTAGGTAGTGTTACTTTATTCTTGCATGTTGTTTTTTCTGAACTGTTTAACTAAGTCGTATTCGACATACTTCTGCATTGCATATTTAAATTGGGACTATGGACCGAGATCCGGGAGCTTTCCCCCTGTACTGCATTGCATATTTAAATTGGGACTACAGACCGAGATCTGGGAGCTTTCCCCCTGTAATGCATTGCATATTTAAATTGGGACTACGGACGGAGATCCGAGAGCTTTCCCCTTGTACTGTGTAGAATATTTAAATTGGGACTACGGACTGAGATCCGGGAGCTTTCCCCTTGACTGCATTGCATATTTACTATTGAGATATATGGTGTGCTGAGCCGAGGGCTATCTTTCTGTTATTGATTCTTTCCCGTTTCCATTAATCCTGTTTATCATTGCTTATCTATATTTCACTGTTTAAATTTATATCTGACTTGTTTTAAAACTCAGTAGAGCCTCAACCTGACCTCGTCACTACTTGAATGGGGTTAGGCTTGGCACTTACTGAGTAATGAATGTGGAGTAGTCACCCCTTTCCTGCGCATGTTTTTCCCCATGTGCAGATCCAGGTACCAGTGCACCGTACAGTGGCTAGGCGTATCTTAGCATCTGCTTAGGAGACCGCGAGGTAATTCTGCCGCATCCACAGGATCTCACGAGTCCCCTTCCTACTCCAGTATAGATATAGGAGATATATAGATACATTTTCCTTATTCCTTTGTATAGAGCTACAGTATTCAGTGTTTGTGACTTTGTGATGTTCCGGGTTTTTGGAAAGTAAAAGTTGTAAATGCCGAGCGGATAAATTTTATAGTATTGCTTCTTGTTTACTATTTCCATTATTGTTTTATCTTATTTTCCGTAAATTTTAGGCTTACCTAGTCGTAGAGACTAGGTGCCGGCACGAGACCGTTCGGAGGGTAATTCGGGTCGTGACAAGTTGGTATCAGAGCGTCTAGGTTCATAGGAGTCACAAGTCAGAAGTCGATTTATTAGAGTCTCACGGATCAGTACGGAGACATCCGTATCTATCTTCGAGAGGCTATGTATTAAGAACAATCAAATTCTTTGAGATTCCTTATCGTGCTAGTTACTATCATCAAATTCTTAAACTCTATTATGTTCTTGCTTACAGATAGTTCGCACACGCACCAGACGTACTGATGACCAGGCACCTGATCCCTAGTCATAGCCACCAGAGGCAGGGACCAGGACAGAGGACGAGCACGCGGTGCATCCCGAGAACCGGCTACAACAGAGGCAGAGAAGTCCCCAACGGCCGCAGTTGGAGGGGCACAAGAGGTTCCTACTATTACTCCAGCCCTCCAGGAGACCTTGGTTCAATTCTTGAGTGCCTTCAGTACTCTGTCTCAGGCAGGACTACTTCCGATAGCTCCAGCTACATTCCAGGTCGGGGGAGGGACACAGACTCCCGCAGCCCGTACTCCTGAGTAGAGGGTTCATATTGGGCAGGTTCCAGAGTATATTCCTATGCCCCCAGCAGCTCCAGCTCAGCATGAGACTAGGATAGCTGTTCCTGAGGCAGAGCAGCTCCGACTTGAGAGGTACAAGAAGTACCACCCACCTGAGTTCAGCGGACTAGCTTCGGATGACGCCCTAGGTTTTCTTGAGGGGTGTCATCGCATTCTACGCACTATGGGTATTGTGGAGACGAGTGGGGTTTCTTTCACTACTTTCCAGCTGAGGGGAGCAGCGTATCAGTGGTGGCGTGCTTTTGAGCTTAGTAGTCCGGACGAGGCAGCTTCACTTACTTGGGCTCAGTTCTCCGAGATATCCTTACTTGAGTTTGTCCCTCAGAGCTTCAGGGATGCTTGGCATCCGAAGTTTGAGCAGCTATGCCAGGGTACCATGACTGTGTTAGAGTATGCAGTCCGTTACAGCAATTTGGCTAGCCATGCACCAGCTTTGGTTGTCACTATCAGAGAGAGGGTTCGACGCTTTATTGAGGGACTCCACCCCAGTATTCGGACCAGCATGGCCAGAGATCTGGAGACCGATATTACTTACCAGCAGGCCGTGAGTATTGCCCAGAGGATTGAGACTATGTTAGTCCGAGACAGGGAGGAGAGAGAGGCCAAGATGTCTCGAGAGACTGGTCATTTTTCAGGAGCCCGTGCACCAGCAACACGCTATGGTAGGGTTTTTGTGAGTCGCCCTATTCATTCAGCTCTTCCAGCAGCCAGTGGTATTCCAGCTCCTCCTAGACCTCAGGAGCCTTATTATGCACCACCAGTATCTCAGGTGCCTCCTGCTCGAGCTACTATCGCTGGCCAGTCCAACAGGTTAGTTCAGAGTCAGCAGCAGCTGTAACTTCCTCTGAGGGGTTGTTTTGGATGTTCTGGTATATTCTCGGTCCCAGGAGGATGATGATCAGCACTTAAGGACCGTGCTTCAGACTTTGAGAGAGAAGAAGTTGTATGCCAAATTTTCTAAGTGTGAATTTTGGCTGGATTCTGTGGCATTCATAGGCCATGTGGTATATTTGAATGGAATAAAGGTAGACCCGAAGAAGGTAGAGGCAGTGCAGAGTTGGCCTAGACCATCTTCAGCTATTGATATCCGCAGTTTCCTCGGTTTGGCTGGGTATTATCGTCATTTTATGGAGGGATTTTCATCCATTTCAGCTCCCATGACCAGACTGACCTAGAAGGGTGCACCTTTTATATGGACTGAGGAGTGCGAGAGAGCTTTCAGAAGCTCAAGACAGCCCTGACTATAGCTCCAGTGTTAGTACTGCCCACAGGTTCAGGGTCCTATACGGTCTATTGTGATGCTTCGAGGATTGGCCTGGGAGCGGTGTTGATGCCGTATGGTAGGGTGATTGCCTACGCGTCCAGAAAGTTGAAGGTACATCAGAAAAACTACATTGTTCATGATCTCGAGTTGGCAGCGATTGTTCACGCCCTGAAGATATGGCTTCACTATTTATATGGTATTCCCTGTGAGATATACACGGATCACCGGAGTTTGAAACACATTTTCAGGCATAAGGATCTCAATTTGCACCAGCGTAGGTGGTTGGAGTTACTCAAGGATTATGAAATAACTATATTATACCACCCGGGGAAGGCCAATGTGGTGGCCGACGCCTTGAGTCGCCGGGCGGAGAGTTTGGGTAGTTTGGCATATCTTCGTGCAGCTGAGAGGCCCTTAGTCTTGGATGTTCAGTCCTTAGCCAGTCGGTTCGTGAGGCTGGATCTTTCTAAGCCTCGCCGGGTTTTTGCTTGTGTTGTTGCTCGATCTTCTCTTTATGACCGCATTCTAGAGCACCAATATGATGATCCCCACCTTCTAGTTCTTCAGGATAGAGTTCAACGGGGTGATTCCAGGGATGTGACCATAGGTGATGATGGTGTGATGAGGATGCAGGCTCGTATTTGTGTGCCCAATGTAGATGGACTTTAGGAGTTGATTCTTGAGGAGGCCCATAGTTCGCAGTATTCCATCCATCCAGGTACCGCGAAGATGTACCAGGATTTGAGAAAGCACTATTGGTGGTGAAGGATGAAGAAGGATATAGTGGAGTTATTAGCCAAATGTCTCAACTGTCAGCAAGTCAAATGTTAGCATCAGAGACTGGGAGGGTTACTTCAGCAGATTGAGCTTCCAGATTGGAAGTGGGAGCCGATCACCATGGACTTTGTGGTTGGACATCCTCAGACTTCGAAGAAGAATGATGCTATTTGGGTGATTGTGGATCGACTAACCAAATCAGCCCAAATCATTCCAGTGCTGACTACATATTCATCCGAGAGGTTGGCTGAGATTTATATCAGAGAGATTGTTTGCCTCCACGGTATCCCAGTATATATCATTTCAGACAGAGGTACACAGTTCACTTCACGGTTCTGGAGAGGCGTTCAGCAGGAGTTAGGCACCACTGTAGAGTTGAGTACATCTTTTCACCCTCAGATGGACGGGCAGTCCGAGCGCACCATTTAGATTCTCGAGGATATGCTCCGTGTCTATGTGATATATTTTGGAGGGTCATGGGATCGGTACTTTCCTCTTGCAGAGTTTGCTTATAAAAACAGCTATCAGTCCAGCATTCAGGTGGCGCCTTATGGGGCTTTGTATGGTAGGCGGTGCAGGTCACCAGTGGGATGGTTTGAGTCGGGCGAGGCCCAATTTTTGGGTACAGACTTGCTTCAGGATGCCCTGGACAAGGTGAAGGTGATCCATGAGAGACTTCGCACAGCTTAATCCAGGCAGAAGAGTTATGCAGACCGGAAGGTTCGTGACTTGGCATTTATGGCTGGTGATCGGGTCTTGCTTCGGGTATCGCCTATGAAGGGCGTCATGAGATTCGGGAAGAAGGGTAAGATGAGTCCGAGGTTCATTGGCCCTTTTGAGGTGTTGTAGCGGGTTGGGGAGGTTGCTTATGAGTTGGCTTTGCCTCCCAACCTAGCAGGAGTTCATCCGGTATTCCACGTTTCCATGCTCCGGAAGTATCACGGTGATCTGACTCATGTTTTGGATTCAGCTCAGTCCCGTTGGACAAGGATCTATCATATTTTGAGGAGCCTGTGGATATTTTGGATAGGCAGGTCAAGAAGCTCAGGTCAAAGAATATTGCCTCAGTCAAGGTTCAGTGGAAGGGTCATCCAGTCGAGGAGGCGATTTGGGAGACCGAGCAGGACATGCGGAGTCAGTACCCTCATCTTTTCACAGCTTCAGGTATGTTTCTATACTCGTTTGAGGACGAACGATTTTCTTAAGAGGGGGAGAATGTAACGACCCAGTCGGTCGTTTTGAGAGTTAGCGCCCTGATCCCCTAATAACTGTTTGTTCCATGTCTAATTATGCTATTGGAACTTGTCGGAGTGTTGAGTGATGAAATCCGGAGTGATTTTGGACACATAGTCCTTAAATGAGGATTTTAGCTTTTGAAATTAGGCCATAGCTAGAACTGTGTGAAGACGGATCCAGAATGGAATTCCGTCGACTCTGTTAGCTCTGTTGGGTGATTCCGGGGTTAGGATCGTGTTCAGAATGTGTTTTTGAGGTCGATTGTAGATTTAGGCTTGAATTGGCGAAAGTTAGAATTTCGGCGATTTCGGCCGATAGGTGAAATTTCGATATCGGACCCGGAATGGAATTTCGAAAGCAACAGCAAGTCCGTAATGTCATTTATGACCTGTGTGCAAAATTTGAGGTCATTCGGATGAGTTTAGACGTGTTTCGGCATCGAATGTGAATTCTAGAAATTTCATAAGTTCTTAGGCTTGAATCTATGCATATTTGATGATTTTGATGTTATGAGATGTGTTTTTAAGGCTCGACCAAGTTTGAATGAGGTATTAGGGTTAGTTGGTAATTTTGGTTGAGTTCCCGAGGGCCTCGGGTGTGTTTCGGGTGTTCAAACGGGCATTTTTGGCCTAATAGCCTTAGCTGGTTTTCCGGTTTTCTACAACAGTATTTTGCTCTCCGCGATCGCAAGATGAGGTCCGCGATCGCACTGTGTTGGAATCTTGGTCTTCGCGATCGCATGACCTGGATCACGGTCGCATAGAGTATTCTTGGTCTGGGGGAGTTTCAATATTTGTTCTACGCGATCGCGTGGCCCCAACCGCGATTGCGTAGCTCTGGATCATGAAGGTCCGCGATCGCAGTCACACAATCTCGATTGCAGTCATGCAATCGCAATCGCAGTCATGCAATCGCGATCGCGATGAAGGTTTTTAGGCGCGTGGCTGAATGCCCTCCGTGGTCGCGACTTATTGTACGCGATCACATAGAAGAAATACCTGGGCAGTCTTTTAAAACCCAAGTCCGAGGGTTTATGTTATTTTCACCATTTTTGAACTTGAGAGCTCGGGAGAGGCGATTTTTGGAGGCTTTTGCACCTGGGTAACTTGGGTAAGTGATTTCTACCCAACTTAGATTAATTTCCATGATTCCTAACTTAAATAGTCTTTAAAATTCGAATTTGGGTGGAAAATTTTGGAAAAATTGGATTAACTTCATTGACCGAATTATTGAGTTTTGAGTGGGTTTTTGACATCTGATTTGAGAGATTTTTATATGATTAGACTCGTGATTGAATGGGTGTCCTGAAAATATAATTTTTACCCGATTCTGAGACGTGGGCCCGAGGGACTTATTGGGCGAATTTCCTAATTTCGCGTATTGACTTCGAACTTATTAGTTATTTTATTTCCTTGAAATGATGTTTACACTATGTAATCAAATTGACTAGATTTGGGCCACCCGGAGTTGGATACTCATGGCAAGAGCGTTGTATTGAGTTGATTACCGCAGTCAAAGTAAGTGGCTTGCCTAACTCTGTATTGGGGACTTCCCCTTAGGCATTTTTATACTGATTTTGTTACGTGGACACCGTGTACGTCAGGTGACGAGTGCGTATATGGGTCATTGTTGCTAAAATTCCATTTTTCCTTCCATGCAATCACTCATTTTCATTCCTATATTACTGTTTCCTGTCTTAACTGAGTAGTTAGCTTAAGAATAAGATGCCAACATGTCCTTACTTGATTTCCTCTTATTTTCTACTAGTTGCACCATGCTTAGGTAGTTTTACTTTATTCTTGCCTGTTGTTTTTTCTGAACTGTTTAACTAAGTCGTATTCGACATACTTCTGCATTTCATATTTAAATTGGGACTACGGACCGAGATCCGGGAGCTTTCCCCCTGTACTGCATTACATATTTAAATTGGAACTATGGACCTAGATCCGGGAGCTTTCCCCCTGTATTGTATTGCATATTTAAATTAGGACTACGGACGGAGATCTGGGAGCTTTCCCCATGTACTGTGTAGCATATTTTAATTGGGACTACGGACTGAGATCCGGGAGCTTTCCCCTTGTACTGCATTGCATATTTACTGTTGAGATATAAGTTGTGCTGAACCGAGGGCTCTCTTTCTGTTATTGATTCTTTCCTGTTTTCATTAATCCTGTTTATCATTGCTTATCTATATTTAACTGTTTAAATTTATAACTAACTTGTTTTAAAACTCAGTAGAGCCTCAACTTGACCTCGTCACTACTTGACTGGGGTTAGGCTTGGCACTTACTGAGTACCGAATGTGGAGTACTCACGCCCTTTCCTACGCATGTTTCTCCCCATGTGCAGATCCAGGTACCAGTGCACCGTACAGTGGGTAGGCGTATCTTAGCATCTGCTTAGGAGACTGTGAAGTAATTCTGCCACGTCCGCAGGATCTCACGAGTCCCCTTCCTACTCTAGTATAGATATAGGAGATATATAGATACATTTTCCTTATTCCTTTGTATAGAGCTACAGTAGTTCAGAGTTTGTGACTTTGTGATGTTCCGGGTTTTGGGAAAGTATAAGCTGTAAATGCCGAGCGGCTAAATCTTATAGTATTTCTTCTTCTTTACTATTTCTATTATTATTTTGTCTTATTTTTCGCAAATTTTAGGCTTACCTAGTCGTAGAGACTAGGTGGCGTCACGAGACCGTTCGAAGGGTAATTTGGGTCGTGACATACTTTCTCCCAAATGTTATATATATTCATTTCTACATGGTAAGGGAGAGTGTTAAAGCACGAAGGGTGATGTTGTGCCGTATTCGTTATTTTATGGAGAGATTGAGATTAAAAGCACGAAGGGTGATGTCGTGCCATTGTTATTTTTTCATGCTGAGTTTGAGAGTAAAAGCACGATGGGTGATGTCGTGCAGTCTTTATTTATTATGTTTTTCTCTGTTTTCACTGGTGGAAGGTTTATTGACTGTTTCATGTTGTCATTTCCTGTTGTAGTTACCATATTTTGTACCCTTTCGATGTCCCCTCCCAACAGTACATGCTAAATCATTACTTGTTGTTGTGTTGTTCGTATATTTTCGTCTGTACAGATTTATTTACGTGCGTGTCTTGTCATAGCCTCGTCACTACCTCGTCGAGGTTAGGATCAACAAGTACGGGGTATATTGGGTCGGTTGTACTCATACTACACTTTGCGTTTCTGCACATGACTCGGATTAGCTTATTTGGAGACTCGAGGTAGATCTACTGGTGTTCACAGACCTTGAAGTCCCCTTTCTCCTTCTTTATTTATTGTTCATCTCATTCGAGACAATTGTATTTATTTCAGACTCTATTTGTAGAAATTCTAGAAGCTCGTGTACTTGTGACTCCATATACGGGTTGTACTAGATATTGGATTATTATGATATTTCGTACTTTATTTTGGCTCCATTTCTATTTAGTCGGTTTTACTTATTTGATTTTCTTAAAAATAGTTAAGATTATTCTAACGTTGGCTTGCATAGCAAGTGAAATGTTAGGCGTCATCACGGTCCCGAAGGTGAGAATTTCGGGTCATGACAAGAATATAGTAGAGATTATTAATGCCATAACAAAAGTTTCTCAGTTTCGTTATATATAACGAAGAAAAACACGACTCGCCACTTCTCATAAACAAGAGAAAGGAAATTAGAAAGGTAAAATATGCTACTTCTTAATTAATACTCAACCAACCATAATAATCCCTTCAGAATTGGCCATCTCCCAGGTGACTGAATTGGTAAGGAACAATCGAAGAACAAAAGTCGATAGTTTCCTTATTCGACAATTGATCCTCATAGCAGATCCAGGTTCCAAAAGGATGGGTACGTTATAAAGAGGTGAATCTAAAATTTATATTTGACGTGTTCAACCTTTAGGTTCTTACCATAAATTCATTATCATTCAGAAATTATAGGTTAGAATTTAATTTTTTTCTTGCAATTTAGTGATTTTAACATATATACCTATGCTCCAGAATAAAAATGCTGAAATCATTGATGCTACATCATCTACTGTTGTTAGTTTTAATTGTATAAAATCTTGCGATGATAAGGAGATAAAGAATTTTAATTTGTTAGATTTGGGGAATTTGAATGAATAATCCAAATAAAAACCAAAAGAAAAATAAAAAATAATGGATTAAAACACACGATACGCCCACAAGATAACTTTACTTGTTTTCTCGCAGATGGCGAGAACACGTACAACATCTTCAGCTGGACAGCAGTCGAAGCCCTAAGTGGCATCTCCTACTATGGGTAGAGGACGATTTCAAGGTTGCGCCAGGGGTCGAGGCATAGGCAGGGCACAGCTTAGAGCTCGAGCAGTAGCACTAGAGTGGAGCCTCAGGTGGACGTTGATGAGGACATTCCAGCTCAGACTGTACCTGTTGGACCAGCACAAGTCCCGGAGGGGTTTATTGCCACCCTAGTCAAGACGCTCTTATTCGTTTGGTGGGCCTAACGGAGTGTGTGGCCCAGGCCGGTGCATTTCTTGTGGCACTAGCCGTCTCTCAGGCTGGGGGAGCAGCACAAACTCCCACTACTCAAACTCCGGAGCAGATGGCTCCTAGTATCAGTCCCCAGTAGCCCCGCCAGTTGGGGTAGTTCAGCCAGTTGTTGCGGCACAGGCCGGTGATAGGCCCGCCAAGTCTTCTGAGGCGTTATTGAGATTAGACAAGTTTACTAAGCCCTTTCCAGTTCACTTCAGTGGTGCACCGTCTAAGGACCCACAAGATTATCTTGACTGCTGCCATGAGGTGCTACAAAACATGGGTTCGATTTTGTTGTGCTTCAGATGACGGGTTCCGCCAAGAGGTGGTGGAGAGATTACATGTTGACCAGACCAGCTGGATCGCCTACACTTACTTGGGGGCAGTTCTAACGGCTATTTCTTGAGAAGTTTATCCCTATCACACTAGGAGAGGATTACTGCAGGCAATTCGAGTGTCTCCAGCATGGTAGTGTGGCTGTTACTCAGTACGAGACCCGTTTTGTGGATCTAGCCCGCCATGCTCTTCTTTTGCTTCCCATTGAGAGAGAGAGATGGTGAGGAGGTTTATTGATAGACTTGCTCACCCTGTTAGGCTACAGATGGCCAAGGATACTGGGGTGAGATTTCCTTTTGGACAACTGCTAACGTAGCTCAGAGGATTGAGGTGGTTCTTGCTCAGGAGAGAAGGCAGGGGTATAATAAGAGGCCTCTTCATTTCGGTGGGTTCAGTGGTGCCTCGTCTGGAGGCAGGGGAACTTTTAATAGAGGCCATCCTCCCAGGCCGTTTAACTTAGCGCTCCAGGCATCTCACAGTGCTTCAGGTGGTCGTGTCCCTCATCTGTCTCATCCCGATCGGCTAGCCTACAGTGCACCACCAGTTCCTATTAGTGCACCTCCGCTCAAGAGTTTTTAGGGTGGTTACTCTGGTCGACATGGTTATTTTTAGGGTCATTAGTCATAACAACCGAGGTCTTGTTATACTTGTGGTGACCCGAGGCACATTGCTAAATTTTGCCCTGGGGCACTAGGCAGCTCATAGCAACAGGGTTCTCGTGCCATGGTTCCGACACCGGTTGCTTCACCGCCTATTCAGCCAGCTAGGGGTAGGGGTCAGACATCCAGAGGTGGAGGTCAGGCAGTTAAAGGTGGAGTCCAGGCCGTTAGAGGTGGAAGTCAGCCAGTTAGACGTCGTCCCAGGGATGCAATTCAGAGTGGAGGGGCCCAGTCCCAATTTTATGCTTTTCTAGTTAGGCCTGAGGCTGAGTCATCTAATAATGTTATCACAGTTATTGTCCCAGTTTGTCATAGAGACTACTCAGTTTTATTTGATCCAGACTCTACTTATTCCTACGTGTCATCCTACTTTGCTTCATATCTGGTTGTGTCTCGTGATTCGTTGAGTTCTCCTATGTATGTGTCCACACCCGTGGAAGATTTTATTATTGTAGATCGTGTCTATTGTTCGTGTGTGGTTACCATTGGAGCCTTGAAACTAGCATAAATCTGCTACTTCTTGATATGGTAGATTTTGATGTCATCTTGGGTATGGATTGGCTGTCACCTTATCATGCTATATTGGATTGTCACACCAAAATATGACCTCAGCCTTGCCAGGGTTACCTCGATTAGAGTCGAGGGGGACTCCTGGCCATTCCACCAGCAGGGTTATCTCTTATGTGAAGGCTCGACATATGGTCGAGAAAGGGTGTCTAGCTTATTTGGCTTATGTCCGCGATTCTAGTGCGGAAGTTCCTTCCATGGATTCAGTACCAGTTGTTCGTGAGTTTCCAGAGGTGTTTCCTGTAGATCTTCCGAGGATTCCACCCAACAAAGACATTGACTTCTGTATTGATTTGGCTCCGGGCACTCAACCCTTTCTATTCCTCCATATCGTATGGCCCCGCCATATTTGGAAGAATTGAAGGAGCAGTTGAAAGATTTACTTAATAAGGGCTTCATTAGACCTAATGTCTCACCCTGAGGTGAACCTGTATTGTTCGTGAAGAAGAAAGATGGATCTATGAGGATGTTCATAGACTATTGGCAGTTGAACAAAGTCACCATAACGAACAAGTATCCATTGCCGAGGATTGATGACTTATTTGATCAGCTTCAGGGTGCTAAGGTGTTTTCGAATATTGATTTGAGGTCTGGCTACTATCAGTTGAGGATTAGGGCATCCAATATTGTTCTCGTCCAATTTCACTCCTCTATTCAAAGTTATGAAGACGGTCGATATAATAGTAATACCCAACAAGAGTCAGGGTCGAATTCCGTAGGGATCTATATGTTGGTATACCTAAATTTGCACTTCCGCAAAGTTTGGCTGTTTAAAAATCCAAATTCAACTACGATTGCAATTTAAATAATGAAACTAGGAGATTATTTTTGTTATTTTTCAAATGATATAAAAGGCCTAGGGCTATGACCTTCGCCTAGGTGTTTTCCTAACGGGTTGTAAACTTAAATTTTATTTTTTGGTCGGGGTGTATTATAGCTATCAACACTCTGTTACCCACTCAATACCTCTCGGTCAGAGTGTGAGTTTTCCCAATTTGTCTTTCTCAAGTCCGAATAGGTATTGAACAAAACGGCTGATAAAAAGCTCAAGTTGGATTTTATTATCTCTAGGTTCAACCCTTTAATTGGGCTTATGAATCTCACGATTGATCTAATTTCTTGCTCTCCTAGACTAAGTCTTTCTTTCTCAAGTAGAGACCAAGTCAAATAGGTATGAACTAATGTTTGCAACCATTAATTTTTCAAATAAAATCAAGAACAAGGCAATATAATAAACACCCAACTATAAACAAGCAATAAATCAAACACTCATTAAGTTTACACACTAGAGTTGGGTCACAATCCTAGTGAAAATCTAGCTACTCATACTTAAAATGGAAGTAATAGGAGAAGAAATGATAATTAAACCCATATTGCTAATTAAATTGATAAAATCTATGTTTGAAAAGCTCAAAATAGCAAAAACTACTAAAAAGGGTAAAAGAAACCGTCTATTTATACAGGGCTGAAAATTTCGGACAAAAATGCCATTTTGGAGGTTCTGCGGTTGCACAATTCCATGTATGGTCCGCACTTTTATTCAACTTGACATGATAGGAAGTCTGCGGCCGCATATTTTTGAATTGCAGTCACACTGCATTCTTTCTGTGGTGCACAGAATAGTAACTGCGGTCGCACCTTGCTTTTCTGCGGTCCACACATTTGTAAATGTCGCCCCACATCTCTTCTTCTACGGCCACACAATAATTGTGCGGTCCGCACTTTTGGTAGACTTGAAATGCAGGTTCTCTGAACTTTGCTCTGATCCAGCATCTATGGCCGCACAATTTATGTGCGGACCGCACTTTGCACCAATCGTTGATGGATTTTTCTTCACAACCTGCGACAACAAATGATATTCTGTGATCCGCACTTCTGAGCTTTTGTGCCTTTTTTGTCCTTGAGTTCATATTACTTCTTCTTGAGTTGGATTTCATCTCGGGAGATCATCTTCCAATATTCATGAAATTAAGCACATTTCATCAGTTTTCGAAAACACAATTAAACGCTTTTGGACTAAAACGATAGCTAAATGGCTCTAATAAGTAGCAAAAATCCCCACATTATCAACTCCTCCAGCAAATAAAGTAATGCACACCTCCACAAGTTAAGAGTCATTCCAGCTAATCAAAGGTGAGTCATTCACACATCAATTGGGACCAGCAATTACCCACACCACTTATGAATTATCAACAAGGCAACAAGTTAAACTTTTAAGCATAAATAGTTTTAATGTGACACTTGAGCATCAAGATTTGACTTTATTCATCAAGGAAGCTCGCTCTTTCATTTAGGTCATTTTTTATCTCATTTTCCTCCTCCTCTACTCTCTGTTTGCCTATCTCACTTAAGAATATATCACTCAATCCAAAGATTTGCAAAAGGTTCACTCATCTCTCTCAAAAGAATGTCGCAAGTACGATTTTAACTACCATAGGCTTGCCTCTCATGTAGATCACCACTAATATAATCTCACTCGACTTGAAATAACGTAGGGATTTTTTGGAATGTAATGAGGTCTTTTGGACTAAGGTTGGATATGCTATGATAGAACATGTTCATCTTTTCTTAAGCACTTCATTTTCTTTTTTCGGCTCATGCTTTGCCAATTCTTTGAGGCATTTTCTTTTCCTTAGGGGAACTAGAGAGACTTAACATCACTCTTTCTTGGTCATGATATTCATTTTCTCCTTCTTTGATTTCTCCATGCTTTGCGTCATTACCTTTCTTTGAATCCCTTCAACTCTTCAACTTATTCACTTTCTTTTTTCATTTTTATTTTTGCTCTTTCTTTTTCTTTCCTTTCGTTCTCTTCATTTCTTTTCTCTTTTTGTGCCTTGATACCTTTTTCAAACTCCTCGTCTCTCCCCCAAACTTACGTTTTTAGCCAATTATTTCACAAGAGTGTTGAGGAAAGCTCGGGTGCCATGAGAGGGTCACGACAAAACGGGTAAATGCTTGTAACATGGTTACCAAATGAGAAAGGTTTTAGGCTCGAATGGGTTGACTAGGGATAACAATATTTTTGGGCAATGGAAAATTTCAAGCGGGTCAAGGAGAGAGTACAATAACTTCTCAATCCAAGTAAAACTTAATATTTTGCCTAGAAACACATTTGGGGCAAGTTCTAGACCATTCGCACGGGTACTTGGGCTTGCAATAACAACATCTCTCCTCTGATGCAGCTGGATTATTAAAGAGGATAGATTCGAGGGCCCACAACGACCATATTCAAGATTGAAAATCATTATGGTTCGACTAAACTACTCGATGGTTGCCTAAGTCAACACAAGAGTCAAAAGGTCACTAACTAGAACTAATTCTTTCCAAAAATCTTATTTTCAACCATAAGCACGTAGTTAAGTGTGTTGATATCAAGTGAAGCATGTTTGACTCTTCGAGCATGACTCAATTAGGTCTTTTTATTCATTATTGCTATTATTCTTACCTAAACACCAAAAATAGACTCAATCCCTTAAGAAGGTTGTCACGCCATGGGAAGAGTCACCCGGTTCACACAAAAACTACCTTTGGAAAGAACCGTGATATTAGAAAAACCAAAGGCTTATTATCCACTAAAACATAAAAATAAGCTTTTAAATAAAAAAGAAGCTACTAATTCAAAAAGAAGACAAACATAAAGATAAAGAAGCTATAAAACAAAAGAACGATTGAAAGCTAACGAATATACATAATGAGGGATAAGAGAGAATATATACGTAAGGAGAAATAACGAGAAAATAGTAATAAGTTAATTACATGTCAAATGTCTCAAAGTTATCAAAATACAGAATCATCAAAATGTCAAAGAAACTCCGCTCCTCGAATAAAAATAAGCAGTGTCCCCAATGCTTAACAAAATAAAATTAAAAGGAGGGTTAAAGTGAAGAAAACTCCCTATGGCTCTGTGGCCATCTCTGTGTCCCCAGCAGTGGCACTGACCTCAGTCTCCAATTGGATCTCATAATCCTCAAGTCCGGAAGTGGCTGGGTTGGTGAACATCTGACAGACTGCATCGAGAGTGTTAGTAGAAAGGTCTGGCTCCTCAGACTGGCCAGATGGTGCTGCATGTGCTATAGGATATGGGCATGGGTGGTGCGGGTCTATCACATGTCAAATGGAAAGTCTCCGGCTGCTGCAAGCTTGGTGACATGTCACCAGAGCTTATCCACTGACTTCTTTGATGCATGTGACTTCCACATATTCTTCACTTCCTTGGCCAATTATTCTATCACGGATCCATGTTGTACTAGAATGGCAATGATAGTGTTCTGATTATCCATGATCTTTTTCAGGGTCTATTCGACCGTAAAGGGGCATCTGGGGTGCCGTCATAGATGACTGTGCTGCAATATGATCGGATATGTCAGACAGCTTTGCAGTAGCTATCTGCATCCAGTTGTTGAGGCTCGCCAAAGTCTGAAAGACTCGTAGCGCAGAGAGTGGAGCAGAAGGCATATACACCGGCTTCAAAACCGAGGTGGGAGGCACTGAGGCTGAAGCTGAAGGCATGGCAGCTGCATTGGCAGAAGGCTCTGTTGAAGTGGAAGGCATATCTGCTGACTCTGAAGCTACCGCCGAAGGCTCATCAGACTGGCCTACGGTAGTAGTCAATTGACCCTTTCTCTTCGGGTTCTTTTAATCCATCAGAGAATATGATCACGCTCAACTATGTCTAATAAAAGACTAAGCGGGCGTTGCAAATATAATCCGGGGTATTATGCCCAGAGTCGATCCCATAGGGAATTTACGTATCAAGCAAGTTGTTAGAATACTCAATTGTCACTTGATGTTANAGTTGTGTTTTTGGGGTCTATTTATAAGTTTAGGACAAACCCTAAACGTGTAGGAGACTTCTATTTCAACCGGGAAACACTTAAACTTGTCAAAACTCGAAATTGACCAGAACCAGGAGACCAGGCGTTTTGGCTCTAAGGCCTGGATAAGGCCAGGCCAGTACTGGCTTTAGGAGGCAAACGCCCCCCTAATGCCAGGGCTAGCCTGGGTTTAGGAGGCAAATGCCTGGATAAGGCCAGGGTGTTCCCTCTTCGCCTCTCAAGCGTATTTTCGACGTATTTGCATCCATTTAGCTCGGTTTCCATCTCCAATTCACCTACACATGAAATAAACTCCATTAAGCACATAAAAAGTGTATTTTTATCATTAATGCGCATAAACTGTAAGGCATATAACATGTTAAACTATGAATTCTAGACTCGCATCAGAATACCAAGAGAAGGTCTTCTTTGCCAGAACCTTCGTGTCAAAATCCCTGGGCTCTACCCGTGCATCCGTAAGGTACTCCATGATAGTGTTGGGATACGGGTAGGAGGTATTATCCTGCCTGGCGACACTGACATGTTGATCGATATCACAGCACCCACATCGATCGGGTACCCGTCCATAATTGAGGCGACTATAACTCCTTGTGGAATGGGTAAGTTTGTCTCGTTATGGAACGAGTCTAATCTGCTTCATACGAAGGTCTGACATCCCTTCACCTTGAAATTTAGGGTGTTCAACTGAAGTGGAACCCTTGCATTGATCCATGGTGGTGGTGTCCCCGGGGATGCAAGAAGCTCAGCTAGCCATGGGCGAGCTACATCACTCATTTCCAGCTTCTCCAAATACTATGTCGGCTCAACTTCCTCAAACCCCAAGTAGGAGTTCAATGTGTGCTAGTCGAATAGCACCTTCATATTTCTCACTTTTGTAACTTTGATACCTTTGTTTAAATGTTCCATATTGTCATACAATTCTCGAACAAATACTCTTTGGCGTCCACAACTGATTTGGTGAACCACATCCACCCCTTCCTCTCTCGGAACTGTCTGAAAACGGATGGATCAAACTTGTCAAGATCTTGAAGTTGGAATTATAGCTGAAGAGTGAGTGATCTCACCGGTCACCACCCACGGAAGATGGTGAAGGAAGCTAGACTCACAAAACGTTCCTCCCAGACCTCTTTCTTCTTCAACCTCTCAAGGCCGGCTACTGTAGTATCACCTCCTCGGCCATCGTCTGAAATATTGTCAACAGTAACTGCTGGTGCCTCAGGGATGGGTGTATGAGAGGGATCTAAATCCTAACTTGCACTCTCCGAACCCTCGGAAGTTCTATGTGAGGAGGAAGTCTCATCTCGGAATTGATAACTTCCTTGTGGATGCAGTGGCTGTGATTGAACAGCAGGCTGCTCTTGCACTAAGTTTCCCTCAGATGCTTCACGAGATGCAGCATATGAACTAGATTCGGAGGGCTTGGGCTGTCTTTCTCGGCCTGCTGTAGCTTTCTTGGTGATTATCCTTTGGAGGGCGAGAGAAAAAGTACTTTTGCCTCGACCTCTGGAAGGTTCACCCCTTCCCTTTGAAGTGTCATTGCGGCCACGAGATCTGACCATTTTTTGTAACAAGAAATAACAGCAGTTAGTTGTAATTCTATTGCACGCAGACAATATATCACAGTGTAGAATGAAAGTGAAGGGTAGGGAAGTGCGGTCCACACAGTTACAAGTGCGGCCACAGACTGGATTGTGCGGACCAAACAATTTGAACTTGCGGACGTAGTGATAGAATTGCGGTCCACACAATTTTGAGTGCGATCACAGAATTGAAGTGTGGTACCCACAATTATGTTTGGGGTCGCACATTGGACATCCCAAAAGTGCCAACTCTCTGATGACAAAGATTGGTCTGTTCTGCGACCACACACACTTTTTTGCGGCCGCGATGGAATTTCTGTGGTCCGCACAATTTCAAGTGCGTCCGCAGATCATGCTTGAACAATGAACCCTATTCTCTACTTCTGCGGACTGCACAATTTCTTGTGCGGCCTTAGATTTCATACCAAAGTCGATTAAAATTTCCTATCGTTTTTAAGTTTTTGCACATATTCGTATGGTATTAACAATTAACCATGGAAATCAATTTACCCAATCCCCATAAAAGCAATTAGCAATTGACCCATTACAGATTAAACCCCACATGGTAGTAAAATTGAAATCTATTGACAAATGGCCTAAACTACCTAAAAATTGTAACTTAAACTAACTAAAAAAAAAGAAATTGAAAAATCCTATTTGTAATTGAAGCATACCAGATATGAAGGAGTGAAACTAAATGATCACAGATGTGGATGGAGTGTGGCAGATGATTGAACCGATGATTTCCAAATTGTAGAGTTTAGAGTGCTCAGAGAGGGAAAAAATATGTACAGTAGCTTTAGGATACTATTTATACTTGCGGGCAGACTTGGGGAACAGAAGGGGAGTGTGGCTGTAGAATTCCTTCTGCGGTCCGCACTCTGTTACCTGGATGCTCAGTAGCCTTTGTTGATTTACGGTCCGCACAATTTGTGCTGCGACCGTAGATTTCGACTGTGGACTACAGAATTCGATGATCAGCTAGAGATCGGCCATTTCTCTGACAGACCAAACTTCAGAGAGTTTGCATTTTCTCTTTCCAAGTTGTGTGGTCCACACAAGAATTATGCGACCGTAGTTTCCTTCTGTTGTGGCACTCTTAATTGTGCAGTCCGCACTTTTTCCACACTTAGCCAATTTTTTGAGCACGGTTCTTGTAAAGCACACTCATTCCTGCAACACACTTCAAATCCAATTAACACAAAATAACATCTATCTACAAAAGAAGAAAAGAAAAAGAAAAAGAAAACATGGGTTTCCTCCCAAGAAGCACCTGATTTAACATGGCGGCACGACGCAAATTACTATCACTTCAAACGAATAACTACCAGCACGTGGCCATCATCAGCTTGTCCCAAATAATGCTTCACCCAGTGACCATTGACTCGGAATACCTCATCATTTTTCTTCTTCAAGTCCTATGCACCAAAAGATGTCACACCACAATTTCAAAGGGGCCACTCCATTTGGATTTCAGCTTTCTGGGAAACATCTTCAATCGTGAGTTTAACAACAAAACAAGATAGCCCACCTTGAACTCCTTATTTCGGATGTATTTTTCATGAAGGTACTTCATTCTCTATTCGTACAAGGATGAACTTTCATATGCATGGTACCGGAACTCATCCAATTCAATCAAATGTGCAACCCACAAGTTAGCGGTTGCATCCCAATCAAGATTCAACTTCTTTAGAGCCCACATGGCTTCGTGCTCAAGTTTCACCGAGAGATGACAAGCTTTTCCAAACACAAACCGACATGGAGACATCCTAATAGGAGTTCCGAAATCAGTCCGATAAGCACATAGTGCATCATTAAGCTTCTTTGACCAATCCGTCCGTTAGCATTCACTGTTGTGGACAAGATACTCTTTATCTCCCGGTTGGAGACTTCCACTTGACCGCTAGCTTGTGGATGATAGGGATTCATAACTTTATGAGTGAAACCATACTTGCTAAGCAAAGTGTCAAAAGCCTAATTGCAAAAATGCGACCCCTCATCGCTTATGATAGCCCGCGAAGTTCCAAATCTTGTGAAAATATTCTTCTTCAAAACTGCCACCACACTTCTTGCTTCATTGTTGGGTAGAGAAACGACCTCAACCCATTTAGAAACATAATCAACCATGACTAAAGATGTAGGTTTTTCCACAATAACTCACAAAAGGACCCATGATGTCAAAACCCCACATATCAAAGATATCAATATCCAAAATGGTAGTGAGAGGCATTTCATTCTTCTTCGAGATTCTACCGGCCCGTTGGCATTCATCACATATTTTCACCATATCACTTGCATTCTTGGAGAGTGGGCCAATAGAAACCGTAACTTAGCACTTTAGCTGCCATTCTTGCTCCGCCATGGTGACCACCATAAGGCGAAGAATAGCAAGCCTCAAGAATAACATTTTTCTCTTCATCCAGTACACGTCTTCTAATTACCCTATCCGTGCAAATCTGGAAGAGGTAAGGCTCATCCCAATAATAGTCTTAACAATCCCATTTGAGCTTCTTCCTTTGATCTGAAGAGAACTCATTTGGGATGATTCCACGCACAAGGAGGTTTGCTAGATCGGCAAACCAATGTACCTCATTCATTGAAATAGCCAAGAGTTGCTCATCGGGGAAGGAGTCATTGATTTCAAGGCCATCATGTGTCCTCCCCTCCTCCTCCAAACGATACAAGTGGTCCACTACTTTATTTTCACTCCCTTTTCGATCTTGAATGTCAATATCAAACTCTTGCAACAATACCACCCATTTCATCAACCTATCTTTCAAACCTTTCTTTCTCATAAGATACCAAAGTGCCGCATGATCCGTATGAACAATAACCTTTGCACCTATCAATTATGGGCGGAACTTCTCAATAGGAAACACAATGGGTAGGATCTATTTTTCGGTAACGGTGTAATTGACTTGGGCATCATTCATGGTCTTACTAGCATAGTATACCGAATGAAAAATCTTGTTGATAGGTTGCCCCAAAAATGCTCCAACCGCTACATCACTAGCATCACACATGAGCTCAAAAGGAATACTCCAATTAGGAGCGGTGATAATGGGAGTAGTTTTCCACTTGAACTTTAGCAATTCAAAGGCTCTCATGAAATCATCATTTAAGTGAAATTTAGCATATTTATACAAAATCTTTCACAAGGGGTTCACCACTTTGGAAAAATCCTTTATGAAGCGCCGGTAGAACACTGCGTGACCCAAGAAACTTCTCACACCTTTCACTTATGTTGGAGGTGGATGTTTTGAAATCACCTCTATATTTGCCTTGTCGACCTCTATGAACCTTATTTGGAATCTTTTGTCCAAGGACAATGCCTTCCTCGACCATGAAATGGCATTTCTCCCAATTCAATACCAAGTTCGTTTCTTCACACCTTGCCAATACTTTGTCCAAATTAGCCAAGAAATCATCAAAGGAATCCCCGACTAACAAAAAGTCATCCATGAAGACTTCAAGGTAGTCCTCTACCATATTCGTAAGGATTGCCATCATACACCGTTGAAAAGTTGTCGGTGCATTGCATAAACTAAATGGCATCCGCTTGAAAGCGAAAGTTCCATAGTGACAAGTGAAAGTTGTTCTCTCTTGATCTTTCAAGGAAGTAAGGATTTGGTTGTAGCCCAAATATCCATTTAGAAAGCAATAGAAAGCACGGCCGGCCAACCTATCAAGAATTTGGTCAAGGAAGGGGAGTGGGAAGTGGTCTTTCCTTGTGGCTTTGTTTAGCTTCTGATAGTCCATACACACTCTCCACTCGGTCACCATTCTTGTGGGAATCAACTCGTTCTTATCATTGGGGACCACATTTATGTCCCCTTCTTTGGAACACCTGGAGAAGTTCATGAATTGTCAGAATGGTGTAGACAAACCCGATATCTAACCCCTTGCTGATCTCCTTTTTGTCCATGTCTTGCAGGATTCATTGAGTCTCTTTTGATGTTCAATGGAGGATTTGGAATCTTCCTCCAAGTTAATCTTGTGCATGCAATATGCGGGGCTTATTCCCCGAATTTCCTCCAAAGTCCACCCAATAGCTTTCTTCCTCTTGTGGATCACCGCCAATGTAGAGTCAACATGTACGTTAGTCAAACAAGAGGAAACAATAACCGGTAAAGTAGAACAAGGGCCAAGGAATTCATACCTGAGATGTGGAGGCAATGGCTTCAACTCTAAGATAGGAGGCTCTTCAATTGAAGGCTTTGTAAGAGGAATTTTCCTACTCTCAAGATCCAATGAAATTTTCTGGGGTGCATAGTTGTACGACCCTATTCCTTGTAAATAATTAACACATTCCATGAACCCATCCATCTCGTCATCATCAAAATTGAGAAAGACGGCCTCCAACATATCACCCACATTAATCGTGGCTCTTGTATCATCGATAATCTCATTGGTCACCAAGTCCACAAAAGAATAAACCTCATTGCTATTCGGTTGCCTCATAGATTTGCACACATGGAACACCACATTTTCATCACCCACCCGAAAAATGAGTTCTCCGGCTTCCAAATAAACAAGATCCTTCCCCGTAGCAAGGAAAGGTCTACCAAGAATAATTGGCACCTCATAGTCCACTTCACAATCAATAATAACAAAATCCGCCGGGAGAATGAACTTGTCAACTCGAACCAATACATCTTCAATCGCCCCCAATAGTCTCTTCATTGTGAGATCGACCATTAGTAATCTCATAGATGTGGGTCTTGGTTTTCCAATTCCCAAATGTCTTGAAAACCGAATAGGGCATCAAATTAATACTCGCCCCAAGATCACAAAGTGCTTTAGTAAACTCGGCACTTCCAATGGTACAAGGAATTATGAAAGCACCAAGATCTTCCAACTTAGGAGCCATCGAATGCACAATTACAATCACTTGGTGAGTCACTTTGATAGTTTCAAAATTCATCGACCACTTCTTTGTCACCAAATCCTTCATAAACTTTGCATACCCGGGCATTTGTTCCAAGGCTTCAACTAATGGCACATTTATAGAGAGACTATTCATCATATCAATGAACTTTTTGAATTGATTCTCACCATTTTTCTTGGAAAGCCTTTGAGGATATGGATGAGGTGGCTTAGGCAATGGTGCCTTAACTTTTTGCACTACCTGTTCGGGTATGTCAATCACATGATCCGTAGATAGGTTCACATCCTCTTGAGTCTCTTCCACCGTGTCATCAATATCAATCCGCACTTCATCATTTGCTTGCACAACATTGATCAAGATCTCCTCCTCTTCTACCACTTGCTCATCATCCACAGGTTGCCTTTGACTTGAGGTAGGTGTATTCCCACCTCTTCCACTTCTTGTAGTAATGGACATGGCATGCCCGTATTTTTCCCACCCTTCGGGTTCATCACTGTATCACTTGGTAGTGCTCCCTTAGGACGAGAATTTGAAGCTTGAGATATTTGACCCATTTGCACTTCTAAGTTTCAGATTGATGTGTTGTGTGAAGCAAGTTGGGCATCGAAATCAGCATTCTTCTCCATCATTTTCTTGAACATGTTCTCAATACGTCCCATTTCGTTGTTGGAGGAACTAGGACCATTAGAAAGATAAGGAGGTGGGTTGATCGATTGTTGATACATCAAGGGACTTTGAAAACCCGACCCCTGATATCCTTGATTGTTGTTCCACCCGCCTTGATTGTTGTCTCCCAAATTGCCTTGGTTATTATTGTTATGAGAATTCTCTTGATTATTTCTTCCACTCCAATTTTCTTGATTGTTGTTATTCCAATTACCTTCATTGTTTCCACCACTCCAATTACCTTGATTTTGAGAATTCCAATTGCCTTGATTATTTGAAGGTCTCCATTGTTGTTGACTAGGGCCTTGGAAGTTGTTTCTTTTCCCTTGAAATTTATTCACATATTGGACCTCTTCTTCTTGGTCATTGTAAGAATCACCTTGATCAAATCCACTATCATCTTGCAAAACCTTGTCCACTCTTTGTTGCACTTGTGAACTTTTTGTTCTTCTCTTGTTCACCATCATATTGACCTCCTTCGTTGAACTGATTTGCCTCGGGTTTCACATTTGTTGAAGTTGAGCCTTTGCCAATTGGTTCATGGTGGTTGTCAACTCGGTTATGGCTTGTCCATGGTCATGTAACTCTTTATGAAGAAAAATCACATTGGGATCACCTTATGGAACATTCCCTGTAGATTTCCACACCGATGAAGTATCTGCCATCTCATCAAAAATATTACACGCCTCGAAAAAAGGCGTAGTCATGAAGTTTCCACCGGCATTTTGATTCACCACACATTGGTTGGTTGTATTGATCCCCTGATAGAAAGTTTGTTGAATCATGCTCTTCGTCATATCATTGTTGGGGTACTCTTTCACCATTGTTCAATATCTTTCCCATATCTTGTGTAGTGGTTCATTGGACTCTTGCTTGAATGCTAGAATTTCATTCCGAAGAATAGCCATTCCCCGGGAGAGAAAATAAATTTCTCCGCTAGTTCATCCCAAGTACGAATGGAATGATTTGGAAAATGTTCCAACCAATCTAAAGCTTTCCCTCGTTGAGAGAAGGGAAAAAGCCTTATCCTCAGAGACATCTGTTTATTTTCTCCCCCAACACGTATCTACGAACCCCTTCAAGTGTTTATATGCATTTTGACCTGGTGTACCAGTGAAGAACCCTCATTGCTCGAGTAAAGTAAGCATCACATTGGTTATTTGAAGGTTGCCCGCCCTAATACGGAGTGGTACTATACCACTAGCATACCCTTCATTCGGCAACATCCGGTGTGGAGCTGCTCATGGTGGAGGTGGGGGTGGAGCAGGTAGATTGTCTTGAGGCGGTTGGTCTCGTCTATTGGCTTGAGGTTCAAGAGGGAACTCATCCATTTGATCATCCTCAACGTCCACATCCGCCACGACTATGTTTCCGAGCTTGTTGTTTGCCATGATTGCACCTACAATACTCACACGTTAGTAACATGGAAAGAAAAGAAGATATCCCAAAAACACCCCTAAGTATATAGCTAACATTGTTTTTTAGCTCCCCGGCAATGGCGCCAAAAATTAATCTCGTCCAATTTCACTCCTCTATTTGAGGTTATTAAAACGGCCTATGCAATAGTAATACCCAACAAGAGTCGGGGTCGAATTCCACGGAGAGCTATATGTATGGGAGTTAGTAGTATATATTTTAGCGTGTGAGTTTCTATATCTAAATTTGCACTTCCACAAAGTTTGTTTGTTTAAAAATCCAAATTGAACTATGATTGCAATTTAAAGAATGAAACTAGGAGATTGTTTTTGTTGTTTTTCAAATGATATAAAAGGCCTAGGGCTATGACCTTCGCCTAGGTGTTTTCCTAACCGGTTGTAAACTTTAAAGCTTATTTTATTGGCCGGGGTGTATTATAGATATCAACACTCAGTTACCCACTCAATATCTCTCGTTCAGAGAATGATTTTTCCCAATTTGGCTTTCTTAAGTCTAAATGGGTATTGAACAAAATGGTTGATAAAAAGCTCAAGTCGGGTTTTACTGTGTCTAGGTTCAACCCTTTAATTGGTCTTATCAATCTCTCGATTGACCCAATTTCTTGATAGCCAAGTTCTCCTAGACTAAGTCTCTCTTTCTCAAGTAGAGACCAAATGAAATAGGCATGAACTAGTGTTTACAACCATTAATTCTTCAAATAAAAGCAAGAACAAGGCTAAATAATAAAGAGCCAACCATACACACTAGGGTTGGGTCACAACCCTAGTGAAAACCTAGCTACTCATGCTTAAAATTGAAGAAATAGGAGACGAAATGATAATTAAACCCATATGTCCAATTAAATTGATAAACTCTATGTTCAAACTAGCAAAAAATACTAGAAAGAGTAAAAGGAACCTTTTACTGTAGTAGATGATGTCAAAATTTACCTAAAAACGTTAAACTCTTCTATTTATACAGGGCTAGAAATTTCGGACAAAAATGCCCTTTCGGAGGTTATGCGGCCGCACTTTTCTTCAGCTTGACAGGATAGGAAGTCTTTGGCCGCATAATTTTGAATTGCGGTCGCACTGCATTCTTTCCGCGATCCGAAAAATAGTAATTGCGGCCACACCTTACTCTTCTAAGGTCCACACAATTGTATTTGCGTCCACACAGCTCTTCTACTGCGGCCACACAATCATTTTGCGGTCTGCACTTTTAGTAGACTTGAAATGTAGGTTTTTTGAACTTCGCTCTAACCCAGCTTCTACGGCCGCACAATTCATGTGCGGACCGCACTTTGCACCAATCTCTGATGGATTTTTCTTCTCCCTATGGCTACAGATGATATTCTACGGTCCGCACTTCTTATATTTTGTGCCTTTTTTTTTCTTGAGTTCAAATTACTCCTTCTTGAGTTGGATTTCATCTTGGGAGCTCATCTTCCAATATTCCTGCAGTTAAGCACATTTCATCAGTTTTCGGGAACACAATTAAACATTTTTTGACTAAAATGAAAGCTTAAGGGTGCTAATAAGTAGTCAAAATCCCCACTTATCAAATGTCCCTAAGACAGCTTTTTGGACTCGGTATTGGCATTATGAGTTTCTAGTGATGTCGTTTGGACTGAGTAATTCCCCAACAACATTATGGATTTGATGAACTGGGTGCTCAAGCCCTACTTGGATTCCTTCATGATTGTATTCATTGATGATATCTTGATCTACTCTCACAGTAGATAGAAGCACGAGCAGCATCTCGGATTGTACTTCAGACCCTAAGTGATAGCCAGCTATATGCCAAGTTTTCAAAGTGCGAATTTTTGTTAGACTCAGTCGCCTTTTTGGGACACGTCGTATCAGCAAAGGGCATACATGTGGATCCTAAGAAGATTGAGGAAGTTCAGAACTGGCCTAGACCCACTTCAGCTACCAAGAATTGTAGTTTCCTGGGTTTGGCTGGTTATTGCCGTCGGTTTATAGAGGGGTTTTCATATATATAGCAGCCCCATTGACCAGATTGACCCAGAAGGGTGCCCCGTTCAGATGGTCAGACGAGTGTGAATCGAGCTTTCAGAAACTCAAGATTGCTTTGACTACGGCGCCAGTGTTGGTGTTGCCCACAGGTTCAGGATCTTGCACAGTGTATTGTGATGCATCTCATGTTGGGCTCGGTTCAGTATTAATGCAGGATGATGGGGTGATCGCATATGCGTCACGATAATTAAAGGTTCATGAGAAGAATTACCTTGTTCATGACTTAGAATTGGAAGCCATTGTTCATGCACTAAAGATTTGTAGGCACTATCTTTACGGTGTGTCGTTCGAGGTATTCACGGATCACTGGAGCCTACAGTATTTGTTCAAACAAAAGGATCTCATTTGAGGCAGAGGAGGTGGTTGGAGCTATTGAAAGGCTATGATATCACCATCTTGTATCATCTTGGGAAGGCCAATGTGGTGGACAATAGCTTGCGTAGAAAGGCAGTGAGTATAGGCAGCGTTGTGCATATTCCAGTCGGCGAGAGACTGCTTGCGTCAGATGTTCAGGCCTTGGCCAATCAATATTTGAGGTTAGATGTTTTGTATCCCAGTCGTGTTCTAGCTTTCGCAGTCGCTCGGTCTTCCTTATATGAGCGCATCAAAGAGCGGCAACATGATAACCCTTATTTTCTTGTCCTTAGGGAGACGGTGTGGCACGGTGGTGCCAAGTAGGTTAATGTTAGAGATGATGGAGTTTTAAGGATGCAGGGTCGTATTTGTGTGCCCAATGTAGATGGACTTCATGAGTTGATTCTTGAGGAGGCATACACTTCCCGGTATTCTATTCATCCGGGTGACGCCAAGACGTATTAAGACTTGCGACAACATTATTGGTGGAGAAGAATGAAGAAGGATATAGTTGCATATGTATCTCGACATCTAAATTTTCAGCAAGTAAAGTATGAGCATTAGAAACCAGGTGATTTGCTTCAGAATTTCGAGATTCTTGAGTAGAAGTGAGAGCATATCACTATGGATTTTGTTGTAGGACTCTCACAGACTCAAAAGAAGTTCGACGCGGTATGGGTTATTGTGGATAGGATGACCAAGTCAGCGCATTTCATTCTTGTGGCAGTTACCTATTCTTCAGAGCGGTTGGCTGAGATATACATCCGCGAGATCGTCCGTCTTCACTGTGTGCCCGTGTCTATCATTTCTGATCGATGTACGCAGTTCACCTTGCACTTCTGGAGGGAAGTTTTGTGTGAGTTAGGCACGCGGGTTGAGTTGAGCACATCATTTCATCCTCTGACGGACGGACAGTCCGAGCGCACTATTTAGAGTAGGATATGCTCCGTGCTTGTGTTATTGATTTCGGGGGTTCTTGGTATCAGTTCTTGCTACATGCGGAGTTTGCCTACAATAGCATCTATCAATCGAGTTCAGGTGGCTCCCTATGAGACATTATACAGGAGGCGATACCGATTTCCAGTTGGATGGTTCAAGCCGGGGGAAGCTCGGTTGTTAGGTACATATTTGGTACAGGGATGCCTTGAATAAGGTCAAGATTATTCAGGATCGTCTTCACACAGCTCATTCTAGGCAGAAAAGTGCCGACCGTTGAGTTCGTGATGTTGCATTCATGGTCGGAGAGAGAGTATTACTTCGGGATTCACCCATGAAGGGTGTGATGATGTTTGGGAAGAAGGGAAAGTTGAGCCCTAGGTATATCAGGAACCTTGAGATTCTGGAGAGAGTGGGTGAGGTAGCTACAAGCTCGCATTTCCACCTAGTTTGTCAGCAGTCATCCAGTGTTCCATGTGTCTATGCTTCGGAAGTATCACGGTGATCCATCCCATGTGCAAGATCTCAACTCAGTCCAGTTGGACAAGGATTTGACTTACGAGGAGGAGTCGGTGGCTATTCTAGTCCGGTAGGTTTGACACTTGAGGTCAACGAGTTATCCTTCAGTTCGAGTGCAGTATAAAGGTCAGCCGGTAGAGGCAGCTACGTGGGAGTCCGAGTCAGATATGCGGAGTAGATATCCACACCTTTTCAGCAGTCCAGGTACTTTTCTATGCCCGTTCGAGAACAAACGGTTAATTTAGAGGTGGAGAATGTGATGACCCGATAGGTCATCTAGATTTTTAAACCTTAATTTTTTGCTTCAAAACCTCAAATATCTCATTTTAGCCTTGTTGCGTGTGCAGTCCGTGTTCTTTTTTCAGGAGGCTTTTATGTTAAAATTTGATAAAATGTGAAATTATGCCATAACGATCCATTTGAGTTGACATTGGTCAACGTTTTGAGAAAACGGACCCGGATCCATGTTTTGATAATCCCGATGAGTCTGTATCGTGATTTGGGGCCTTGGCGTATGCCTGGACTCGAATTTGGAGATCCCTAGCTCGAGTTTTCGCATTTTGTCAAAAATTTGAAGTTTAAAGATTTAATGAATTTAAAGATTTGACCAAGGTTTAACTTTATTCTACCGGGTCCGGATTTTGGTTCCTGAGCTTGGTATACGTTCAATACTATATTTATGACTTGTCTGCCAAATTTGGTGCCCAACGGACGTGATTTGACGTGATTCGGACGTCCGGTAGTTAAAATAGAAATTCTAAAGTTTTATTGAAAATTTCATTTGATTTTGTGCCCGATTCGTAGTTTTAGGTGTTATTTTGGTGATTTGATCATGCGAGCGAGTTCGTATGCGGGTTTTGGGCTTGTGTGCATGTTTGGTTTGGAGCCCCGAGGGCTCGGGTGAGTTTCGGATAGGCTACAAAGTGAAACTGGACTTAGAAAATAGCTAGTGCTCTACTGTTTCTGGTGCAGGCGTCAAACCTCCCAATTGCGAGGTCTGACTTCGTATTTGTGATAAGTAATTCAACATGTCAGGTTTGCAATTGCGAGCTACTCCCTCGCAATTGCGAAGAGTAGCTAGGCACCATGGGTTTGCATTTGCGAACAATTGGTTTGCATTTGCGAAGTAGTACTAGGGAGGGAATGGTTCGCAATTGCGATCAAGGGGTCCCAATTGCGGAAGTCCCAAGTTTGCAATTTCGAACAAAACTGTCGCATTTGCGATGTAGCAGAGATGAGGGACCTTCACAATTGTGAAGGATTGCTTGCATTTGCGGGGTTCGCAATTGCGACATCTGCGCCTGGACCTAAGCTAAGTTAGACGGGATTTTTCTCATTCTTTCAAATTTTCAAGTCTAGAAACCATAGAGGCGATTTTTCCAAGAGATCTTCTTCCCCGATTCGTTGGTAAGTGATTCTAACCTACTTTCTTTCAATTACCCATTACATTTTATAAGATTTAAACCTAACTCTAGGATTTTCATGGTAGAAATTGGGAATTTGGGTAGACTTTGCAATTTCGTAAAATCGGAATTTAGACCTCATTAGGTCGGACTTCGAAACAAATTGCATAACCAGGCTCATGGGTGAATGGTTAATCGAGTTTTGGTCCGAATTTCGGGTTTGGACCAAGCGGGCCTAGAAGTTGACTTTTTCATTAATGACCTAATTGAACCTTTCTCACTCGTGGGTAGTTCTTAAGGCTTATTTTGAATTGTTGATTGATAATTTTACTAGATTTAGTTGGCTCGGAGGCTTGTTCGAAAGGCAAAACCGTGGTTGAGCTTTGAGTTGATTTTTGGAGCGAGGTAAGTGTCATGGTTAACCTTGACCTGAGGGATTAGGACTTGTTTGCCTTTTTTCCACATGTTTAAAATGTCGGGTACAACGTATATGTGAGGTGACGAGTACTTATGTGTTGTTATTGGTTTAAAGCATGCGGGTGGGACTTGTTTATTGCAATTTATTTCCTCCTTCGATTATGATATCCATGCTTAGAATAGTTTATTACTTAATTGATCGTCTTTTCACATTTATGAAGTACTCGTTATAATTGAGCATTATTGGAAGTTGAGGTTGGTATTGTGGAACCACTGTTGACGTAAGGTTTATTCTTTCTTATACTTTCTCCCAAATGTTATATATATTCATCGCTACATGGTAAGGGAGAGTGTTAAAGCACGAATGGGGTGATGTCGTGCCATATTCATCATTTTATGGAGAGACTGAGAGTAAAAGCACGAAGGGTGATGTCGTGCCATTGTTATTTTTTATGGTGAGGTTGAGAGTAAAAGCACGTTGGGTGATGTCGTGCAGTCTTTATGTATTATATTTTTCTCTGTTTTCATAGGTTGAAGCTTTGTTGACTGTTTCATATTGTCATTTCCTGTTGTAGTTACCGTATCTTGTACCCCTTTCCCTGCCCCCTCACAATAGTACATGTTAAATCTTTATTTGTTGTTGGTTGTTCATATATTTTTATCTGTACAGATTTATTTACGTGGGTGTCCTCTCATAGCCTTGTCACTACCTCGTCGAGGTTAGGCTCGACACTTACGGAGTAGATTGGTTCGGTTGTACCCATACTACACTCTGCACTTCTTGTGCAGATTTTGGTACTAGTCCCAGCTGTCCATGAGGCACATCAGCTCAGAATAGCTTATTCGAGACTCGAGGTAGATCTACTGGCACCCGTAGACATTGAAGTCCCTTTTCTCCTTCTTTATTTACTTTTAATCTCATTCGAGACAGTTGTATTTATTTCAGGCTATTCGTAGAACTTCTAGAAGCTCGTGTACTTGTGACTCCAGATCCGAGTTGTACTAGATATTGGATTATTATGCTATTTCGTCCTTTATTTTGGCTCCATTTCTATTTAGTGGGTTTTACTTATTTGATTTTCTTAAAAATAGTTATGATTATTCTAACGTTGACTTACCTAGCAAGTGAAATGTTAGGCGTCATCACGGTCCCGAAAGTGAGAATTTCGGGTTGTGACAAGAAGATAGTAGATATTATTAATGCAAAAACAACAGCTTCTCAATTTCATTATATATAACCAAAAAAACATGACGTGCCACTTCTCATAAACAAGAGAAAGAAAATTAGAAAGGTAAAACATGTTACTTCTTAATTAATACTCAACTAATCATAATAATCCCTTCAGAATTGGCCATCTCCCAGGTGGCTGAATTGGTAAGGAACAATCGAAGAACAAAAGTCGATAGTGTCCTGATTCAACAATTGATCCTCATACCAGATCCATGTTACAAAAAGATGGGTACACTGTTATAAGGAGGTGAATCTAAAGTTTATATTTGACGTGTTCAAACTTTAGGTTCTTACCATAAATTCGTTATTATTCAGAAATTATAGGTTAAAATTTAATTTTTTTTCTTCTGATTTTTAACATATATACCTATGCTGCAGAACAAAAATGTTGAATGCTGCGACATCATCCATTGCTGTTAATTTTAATTGTATAGAGATCAAGAATTTTAATTTGTTAGATTTGGGGATTTTGAATGAATAAGCCAAATAAAAAAATAAAGAAAAATAAAAAATACTTGATTAAAACACAAGATAAGACATTAGATATATATGTCTACAAACTAAAATTTGAACCTCTAACTTTATTTGTAAAGATGAACTTAATAATCATTGTACCATAAGACTATTTGAGCTTGGGTAAATACATGCATATTTTTAAAAAATTAAGAAATATTATACATGATATAGAGAGAGGAGTATAGGTTCATGTGCCACTCTTCCAACATATAATACGTCCTTGGTCAATCAGCTTGTCGAAGAAGACTCTGTGCTCGAAGATTAGGGGTGTCTAACTTCTGCTTCTTTTAATGGGCCTTAATCTTACGCTCGTGCAACTGGAGTAGTCGAGTCCTGATTGGTATCGAACATTGAGTGAGAAAAGAATTCTTTAAACAAATAGTCGGCTAAATCTTTTAGCCGTTTATACATAGACTACGCAGAATAATAAGTATACTAAACATGGATATATATATATATATATATATATATATATATATATATATATATATATATATTGTTTACACTAAAATTTGGATAACAACTAAACTTATATTGTGGTTTTAAGGATATGTGATTTCACCCAATACCATTTGATAAACAAGTGAGTTAATAACTGAAATAAACTATAAAATAAATCAAACCAGTTATGCAAGCTGAGCCTCGACCTCGATAGGATATAACCTCGAGGTGATAGTAGTACAAGAATGATCAAGATAGAATAATTCTAATGAACAGTAAGTAGAGCAATAAGCAAGAAATAAATGATTGTATAGCTTTTTCTTAGTGAACAATCCTCCTTACAAATGACTGGAATTCCTCTTTATATAGTAGATGAATCCTAATTATAGTATACTTCTAATTACAGAAGAAAATCGTATAAACAACCGATTAACCGCTACTATTGCCGTTCCGAGATTCACGCCACAGTCCTCGATCAATCACGGATATTTCTCTCTTTCCATTACTAAACCATCCCGATATTACTCGAAGTCTATCCCTTCTGGATCCGATTGATACCTACTTCTATATGGAAAGAGACTTCAATTTGGACTCGAAGTCTCAACTCTTCAATGCAACGTCCCAGTCTCGATCAAATAGTGAAATTGGGTAACCCCGATTTCTACCGTATACAGATAGTCCCCTCGTTTATTATAATATAATGATAAGAAATGATTGAGCCTCGATTTTTCTATGACCTCAATAGACAGTGATGTCATCCTCGTGACGTAAGCGATGGAAGTGACCGAAACGTCCCTTCGGTATAGTTCCCCAAACCATTAATGCGCGCCAGTGGGCAGTCGACCACTAGTGCCGTCGAACCGTCATCATAAATCTATAAATATGGCTTCTTTTGGTTGAATCAAACTTTGCTTTCATCTTCATCAGTTCTTCTAAGTCTTTAACTCTCTTAATCTCTTCTCTTTCATCACTCTTCAGGCCATCTCCGCTAGTTTTGAACCACCAGAACTTACTACTTTCCTCTTTCTTCTACTCATATAATGGAGAAAACATCCAAAAACATTCCACAAAAGGAAAAAGCTTCCTCTTCCTCTTCCCGGCCAGCCGGCGGTAGAACGCCGGTGGACTGCTTCCTGAAGAGTGCGTTCTCGGCCCGTGTGTTCTTAAGTCTGACTTCAAAATCGAGAATCCTCCATCGGTTCATGGCCGATGTGAGAATGTATCGAGGTATATCTTCTCGATAACGGTGGGATACCTCGAGGATATCAAAAGGGATTGTAACTGGGGGGACAAAGTTGTAAAGATCCCTTCTCCTGAAGATATTATTACTACCCACGTGGAAGGGTATTTAAGTTTTTACACTTACCCTTTCACATTGGGTCCCCTCGATCCAGTTATAATAGATTTCTGAAAGAACTACCAAGTGACCCTTGGCCAAATTCACCCTTCTTTCTGGCGCATCGTGATCATGCTCTAGTGCTTCACCAGCAAAGTCGACCACCTCATCAAGTTATACAAACCTCGAATCTTTCGAGGGTTGATCAAACTGCAACGTCGAGCGACCAAGGCGTTGTTCTCGAGTATCGACGAGGACAAGGACCGGGGGTGGATGGGTCGATTCGTTCGGGTAAGGACTTGTGACCTTATTCCGAAGGAGAAAATGCCATTTCCCGAGGAATGGAACCAGAAACGTAAGTAACATTTTACTCGCTAATTTCCATGTTTCCATTTTTTGCTTTATTTAACATCTTCCTTTGTCGTGCAGTGGGCGAGGGATAACCTCGACCTCGGGTGACTCAGGGACTTTTCCTGAAATTTTTCTTCGAAATCTCCCCATCACGAGTCAGGGTTTCGGCAACCGCCGCCGGTTTAGAGGACTTGGCGGTCTCGGCAGTCTTCACCATGCGAAGTCCTCGGCAGAGACCCCCAGAGTTGAACAGAGCGCCCCGAGTGATTCGCTCGGGGCAATGATAGCAGGTCACTCACCATCCCTGCACGCCTTTTCCAAAGAGGCCATAAGGGACGCACAGGCCATGGAGACTCCCAAAATAGGCGGAGTCCCCGGTGTAGAGAATTTGTTTCGGGATTTCTTTACCGGGGTTGAGGATGCCTCCGATCTTAATGGCGCGTCTACCCTCTTCGAAGAGGCCCAACGCCTTCTGAGCCGAGTAAGTATTAGTTTTGTTGCTGTAGTTTTCTTCCACTTTTCCTTCTTTCTGTCTAATTTTTATCTTTTCACATATAGGCTTTATTTAAGTCTCGAGTCGACTTGCTCCAGTGCGAGGCCGATCTCCAAAGGATTTCAGAGGAGAGTAGTACTCTCAAACTTCTCTATGGATAGAAGGTCTAGGAGATCAGGGACCTCCGAGTTGACTTGGCTAAAGCTCACAAGGAGGAAGCCGATTTGAACGAGCAGGTAACAATTCTCTTGAAAAAATACGGGCTCGATCCAAGGGTGGAAGCTATAGTTTCGATGTCACGGTTGCAGCAAAAATTGAGAAGATCGAGCTATTCTGGAAGGAGGTCGATCAAGCTAAAGTTGACTGCCACAAGTGGAAGGAAGACATGAACCGCTTTGCTGCGGAGAAAGAGACCGCCTTGGCTCAATTGTCATCAGCCAAAGTTCAACTTTGGAATGCTAAGGAGAAGTGTTCGGTTCAGGGCAAGCGAATCAAGGAGCTCGAGGCCGAACTTGCTAAGTCACAAGCTAAGGTGGATAAGGCGAAGGTCCAGTCTGACAAGTCAGTAGCCATATACCTGGCTGATGCCGAGGCTGCCCAAGCTCATCTGAGGGAGGCTAGTGATCAAGCACAATGGACTAATGAGCTAGCAAAGTGCCAATCTCGTAGGGAGACCCTAGAGGAGATTCGTGCCCAAGGCTTTGATCTTTCTGAGGAGATAGCGCAGGAAAAGATGCATGAAGTCGATGCCAGGAAATTGGCCTCTTCCGATGATAATGATGACGATGAAGGTAGCATGAGCGGATCCGAAAACCTTAAAGAGCCCGAGGAGAAAGCTGCCCCGAGGAAGGAGTCATGCCCGATCATAGCTAGGATTCTTGTACTTTTTCTTTTTTTTGTGTAGGACCCTTATCGGTCCTTTGTACATACTTTTTGTTCAAATATATATATATATTTCTTCTCAGTTTTTTCCTTGTGATAATTTCCAAACTTGCTTTGTGACTTGTAAAATCTTAGCATACTTTATGCCTTGAATAACATGTTTAAGACTTCGGTTTTGGGAAACTTGACTGAAGCCATACTAATACTGCTTTCATAGTCGAGTTTGAGTAAAACTCGAACTCGAACTCGAAGTAATAGAACCCTTAGGTTTGCATTGAGTGAGAACGGATTCTCGAACTGTAGTTGAGTGAGTTTTTACTCGAGCTCGAAGTAGTGAAACCCTTAGGTTTGAATTGAGTGAGAATGTATTCTCAAACTCCAAAATGTAATGGCCCTTAGGCTCTTTAGAATCGGGCCGATATGGCCTTAGAAGAATGGATTTTTCCCCTTTTCGGCTTAAAGACTTCATAAGAATTTTTTTATGCCTTAGCATGAATTTCCAATAGGTATTTCCCAAGTTTAATATTGACCGAAACCCTTTGCTTTTTATGCCTTAGCACAAATTTGTATTTTAACAATTTGATACCTCTTAAGGTTTTTCGAGGGCTGATATTATCGAAGCCCTTTTATTATTTTGCCGAGGGTAGCCTTTTATAACCGATTTTCACAAGAATTCAAAGGCCTATTTTTATTGCAAAATTCGGACTTCCTTGAGCCGCGTTAGTTTGGCTGAATCCTTTGAGTATGCCTCTTGGGTTTTTTCCCAATAACACTTCGAACTAGTTCAAAGTGTTAGTACCCGAGTATGGTGGCCTTGGCCTATAAAATCGAGGATTGCCTTTTTGAGATCTTACGATTTTGAAGTTTAATAATTCGAGCATGTTAATTTTTTACGGTTGTCCTCAAGTATGGGGCTGATCATTCAAGGTGTAGTTGCATTCATCCCTTGAGCTAGTTTTCACGAGAAATCATAAGTGTGGAACTTGTAAAGTAGAAATTTTCATCAAGGCACAGGATGTCTGGTAAAGAAAAGTACTTCTATCAATAGTTCATACTTGCATACATGTTTTTCCATTAGGGCTCGAGTAATCTAAATGGACACGGTTCATTCGACCATTTGGCCCATTACAAAGTTTTCCTATCGAGACATTGTTGATGTGAAGTATTTTCCTTGAAAATATAACATCCGGGGGTGATGCTCCCCAGTATTCGAGGTTGATTGCAAAGGAACCTCGGATACTCTAGTCAGCACGGACAATGGTTGCCTCGTTAAAAACGTTGCCGGAAAAACTCATTTGGGACAAAAATCGATCGAAGGGAAAAAGAGTGCAACACATGCTTTAAGGTCCTAATATCTTCTTGCTTGATGAGAATTTTGAAACCTTCACTCGAACACCTGAAAATAAGTTAGTGTAAAATGTAAATGAAAAAGGAAAAGGTTATACCTTAACAATAATATCGTTTGAGCAGTGAGATGTTCCAATTGTTTGGTAGTTTCTCGCCGTTTATCGTGCCAAGCTTGTAAGATACTTTTTCGACGACATCAAGGACATGATACGGTTCCTCCCAATTTGGTATGAGTTTTCCTTCATTAGGGTCTCGAGTGTTGAGGGTGACTTTTGTCAGAACCAAGTCCCCGAATCTAAAGTGGCGAAGGTTGGTCCTCCGATTATAAGACCTTTCGATGCGTTGTTTTTTCGCGGCCATTCGAACGAGGGCGGCCTCTCATTTTTTATCTAATAGTTCGAGGCTAGTATTCATAGCCTCGTGATTTGATTCTTCCTTTATGTAGAAAAATCTGGCGCTGGGTTCCTCGACTTCGACTGGAATCAAGGCTTCGGAGCCCTTTACTAAGGAGAATGGTTTTTCCCCTGTACTGGACTCTAATGTTTTTCGATATGCCCCAACGACTTGGGGTAGAATTTCACTCCATTTTCCCTTGGCGTCGTTCAATCTCTTCTTTAGATTCTGAATGATGGTCTTATTTGTCGATTCAGCCTGCCCATCTCTGCTTGGATGATATCGTGTCGATAAGATCCTTTTTATTTTGTGCTCTTCAAGGAACTTTGTTACCTTGCTGCCGATGAATTGCTTTTCATTGTCGCATACAATCTCGGCAAGTATCTCGAATCGACATATGATGTGATCCCATATGAAGTCTATAACTTCTTTTTCTTTGACTTTCTCGAAGGCCTGTGCTTCAACCCATTTATAGAAATAATCAGTCATAAATAAAATATATTTAGCTTTACCTGGGGTCGATGGCAGAGGGTGGACGATATCCATCCCCAATTTCATAAATGTCCATGGGGATAGGATCGAATGAAGTTGCTCTCCGGGCTGGTGGATCATTGGTGCATACCTTTGACACTTATCACATTTTCGAATGAAAACTTTAGTGTCTTTCTCCATATTGGTCTAATTGTATCCTGCTCTGATGATTTTGTGAACTAGTGATTCGGCACCGGAGTGGTTCTCACAAGTACCCTCATGAACTTCTCGTAGGACATAATCGGTGTCCTCTGGTCCCAGTCATACTGCTAATGGTTCGTCGAACATCCTCTTGTATAATGTTCCATCCTCAGCCAATGTGAATCGAGCAACTTTTGTTTGTAGAGCCCTCGATTCCTTAGGGTCCGATGGGAGCTTTCCGTTTTTCAAATACTCAATATATTTATTCCTCCAATCCTAAGTTAGGCTTGTAGAGTTTATCTTAGTGTGACCTTCTTCGATACTGATTTCGAGAGTTGAACGACAATCCCCGAGCTAATTTCATCATCCTCGACTGATGATCCCAAATTTGCGAGGGCACCGGCTTCACTGTTCTGATCTCGGGGTACATGCTGCAAAGTCCATTCTTTAAAATGACGTAACTTCACCTGCAGCTTATCCAAATACCTTTGCATTCTATCCTCTCGAACCTCGAAGGTTCAGTAGTTCAACCAAAGGTTCCAAATAGAGTGTTCCTTCCTAATGGTGATAAAACTCATGTGGCTAATATTTGTTCTAACAATATTACAAACAACATTACTATAATAAATGTGTTCCATATACCACAATTTAAGTATAATTTACTATCTGTCTCTAAGGTTACCAAAGAGTTAAAATGCTTAGTAGCCTTTTTTCTGATTTTTGTATTTTTCAAGATCTTTTCAATGGACAGGTGAGAGCGATTGGTAGAGAAGATAATGGTCTATACATTCTAACTGGAAATCTACAACCAGCTAGATACAATAATGAAGTCTCATTAGCAGCAAAAGAAAGAAGTCTCATTAGCAGCAAAAGAAACACCAGTGATCATTGAAAACAAGTCCAATGAAGACATAGAGATATGGCACAAAATATTTGGACATGTATCAGTCTCAATACTCAAGAAATTACTATCTACTGTAAAGACTGATCTAGTAGCTGAGAAATTAGATAAATGTATAGTGTGTCCATGTGCAAAACAAACAAGAATACCCTTTCCAATCAGTAATACAAAAACTACTGTTTGTTTTGAATTAGTGCATGTTGATATTTGGGGGCCTTACAAGGTGTCTATAGTTGATGGAAACAAATACTTCTTAACATTAGTGGATGATTACACTAGGTTTACTTGGATATTTCTGCTGAAACTAAAGATAGATGTGAGCACTGTACTACAAAAGTTCATCTCACTAGTTAAAACTCAGTTTGACAAGTTAATCAAAGTAATAAGAATAGACAATGGTACTGAGTTTGTGAATTCAATCTGTGAAAGCATGTTCACCAACTTAGGAATTATACATCAAATGTCTTGTGCTTATACACCTCAGCAAAATGGGGTTGCTGAGAGGAAACACAGACACATTCTATAGATCACAAGAGCAGTAAGGTTTCAGAAAAATATACCTATCAAAATCTTGGGTTATTGTGTATCAAGTGCAGCATATCTAATCAACAGATTACCAAGTGTAGTTATACACAATCAAACACCTTATGAGAGACTATTTGGTAAAAAGGCTAATCTAAATCATCTCAGAGTTTTGGGATGCCTAGCTTATGCAAAGATAATTCAGCAGCATGACAAATTGATGCCTAGATCCAGGTTAACAGTCCACATGGGGTACTCTACTGAGCAAAAGGGGTACTTACTATATGATCTTGAAAACAAGTCCTTTCTTGTAAGCAGAGATATTAGCTTCATGGAAGACATATTTCCATTCAAACAGAATCCAAAAAAATTTATATCTGCATTATTTCCTCAGGACAATATTAGTCAAATACTACTGTATGAAACAAGCAATCAACCACTCACATATCTAACTCAACGAACAGATCATGATCATGGTGATGCTACACCTGAAATGTTTGATCATTCAACTGATGTTATCCTAGAAACAGAATACTTGCTGCAACAAAGTGAACCAAGCCAACTAGATCAACTATGTGTGTCTCAACAACCAAGTATATCTTCATCTATTCCTCAGTCTCATATCAATTCTACCATTCAAAATGAGCTCAGAAAGTATCAAAGAGATAAAAGGCCACCTCTGTGGCTCCAAGACTTTGTGTCTCTCAACATACATCAAGACACCCCATATGCAGTGTCTAAGTATATTAGCTATGAAAATATATCACCAAAATACCAAGCCTATACAACATCTATATCTTTAGTAATAGATCCTACAAACTATTCAGAAGCTATCAAAGATCTCAGGTGGATAGAAGCAATGAAGGATGAGATCAAAGCATTGCAAGATAATCACACATGGGACATTGTCCAATTACCATAAGGGAAACATCCTATAAGATGCAAATGGATCTACAAGATAAAATATAAAGCTTCAGGGAAAATTGAAAGGTTTAAAACCAGGTTGGTTGTAAGGGCTTTAGTCAACAAGAAGGTATTAATTATCAAAAGACATTTAGTTCAGTAGTTAAATGAAGATAGTCAGAACAATTCTTGCTATTGCTGCACAGAAACAGTGGCATACACATCAANATATATATATATATATATATATATATATATATATATATATATATATATATATATATATATGCAGATTCCACAAATTTTAACAGTCAGGGGGAGAAGCAATCAGTATGTCGACTAGTTAAATCCTTACTTCAGAAGACACAACTGTAGTATTGGTTTATGTTGATGATATGCTCATCACAGGTGATATCCTTGACTTGATACAAAACACCAAAACAGATTTACAAAAAGCTTCAAAATAAAAGACTTAGGTGAGCTAAAGTATTTTTTAGACATTGAGTTTGCGAGATCAAAGCAAGGAATTTTAATGCATCAAAGGAGTGAAACTTATATATGAAACTAGTCTAGGAGTTGCTAAATCAGCTATTACTCCTTTAGACTACAATATAAAGCTTACAACAAAAGAGTATGATAACAGCATCAAAACTACCTCTATGCCATGTTGTAATGATTCATCTGGCATTACGACCTTTAAGTCTGGAATTACTACTGAAGACAAAGAATTGGAGGCACACTCCCTATCAAAGACTGATAGGCAAGTTGCTATATATTACTATGACTCGTCCAGATATAATTTTTAGTGTTCAAACCCTTAGTCAGTTTATGCAGAATCCAAAAAAATCTCATATGGAAGTTGATCTCAGAATAGTAAAATACTTGAAGAGACAACCTGGGCTAGGTATTCTATTATCCAACAATATAAATAATATGATTGTGGGGTCTTGTGATACTGACCGGGCTTCATGTCCTCATACCAGAAAATCTATTACAGGATATATAATCAAACTGCGAGATTCATTAATTTCCTGAAAATCCACAAAAACAAACTAAAGTCTCAAGAAGTTCTGCAAAGGTTGAATATCGAAGCATTACAACTACAGTAACAGAATTAATTTGGATAAGTGGCTTATTGAAAGAAGTTGAATTTCAAATAAAATTTTTAGTTAATATATGCACTGATAATAAAGCAGCAATGCAAATCGCAACCAATCCAATATATCATGAACAAACATAACCCATCAATATTGAATGTCATTTTATTCGAGAGAAGATATTACAAGATCTTATTACAACCAAGTACATTTCTACTAAAGAACAACAAGCAAACATCTTGACAAAATGACTCAACAAAGTATAACATGAATATCTCAGTTCCAAACTAAGAGTTTATAATTTTTACACCATCTAACTTGAGGGGTGAGTGTAAAAAATAATATTACATAATTAATGTAAAATAGTAGTTAGTCGTTACACAAGAGTTGGTTAGAATTAGTTAGTTTGTTAGAAGTTAGTTAAAACTAATTAATTAGATAATCTATCAACTAATCGTGTATATATAATACAATTCATTATATTAAATAATAAAATAGATCAATGCTCCTTCTTCGCTGTCTCTTCTTCTTCTTCTTCTCCGCAACTCCTCTGCTTCTTCTCTTAAACTAGCTTCTCAATTCAGTGTCAAATACTTCAATAAATCACATTTAAATTCCTGATGCTTGACTAGTACTACAAAACGCATGATTAGTAATCATGCGTTGACTAGTATCGCCGTGTGTATTACACTGTAGATATGAACGTTGAATAAGAACAGTTTATGTTTCAAAACTTACCATTCAATTTCTGAAATTTCACTAAAATAGAACTACTTAAAATTTGACTTATCTAGATTGCATTGCAAAAATAATAAAATTTCAGATTCGATTCTAAAGTTGCCGACGTAAAAGCCAATTTTCTGAAGTTGCATTTGAAAATATTAAAGATCTTCCGAATCGATACAATTCTAACGTAATCAAATACAAATTTCTAAAATGTGTTAGTGACCCCAAAAACAAATAACCCAAGACTATACGCAAAAATTAGAGAGAAATTAACAAAGCTTATCCACTTCTAGTCGCGCATCCGTTACACTATGCGAAGAAATCACCAGGTACGAATTCGACAATGGTACCTTTTGCGTAGCTTTGACCAAAATCCTATATACAAGTATAAAAATTCCAGAATATACTCACAAAATTTAAATTCAAGATGCAGTTACTAGAGTTACTGTCCTAGAATACCAGGATCAGCTAATATTCAAATCTTGGATCCATCTATGCGAGAATCACTTTGGATTATTCGTGTTGAATCCAATTATTCTGGTAATCATCGGAACCATGCCTCAAAATTACAACCCCCAAATTAACATGAAAAAAAAAAGGTACAAGTACTTAAATTCAAAACAAAAAGTGACAAATATTATACGAGTAAAATTAGAGAGTTGAGACAATTAAACGTAATGTCATTTTTTATTAACTACTTGCGAGGATGAGTATCTTGAGGGCCACCAACACCAGTGGCAACTTTGGCTACGTCAACAGCAGTGGCTTCAGGTTTCTTCATTGCATACATAGTGCCGTACCAAATAGCACCCGTGATAGCAAAACCAACAAGTGCCATGGTCGTAATGCTATAAGGCAACCGCCCTCTTTGATGTAGTACAGTACCTGCAGGGACGAATCCAAGATTTAAACATTATAAATTCAAGATTTTGAGTTCTTGTTAATAACCATTAGTTCTAGAATAAGTATTTTTGTTAGACCCAACAGTACTGTTTCTCTTTTTTAGTTCCATACCTGATTAGACCAGGGATGGACCTAGAAGCTGACCTATAGGCTTCTTTACAGGTTCACGCGAATTTACTAATTTTTGCTCAAAAATCATGTATATATATTAACATATCCATTAAATATAATATCCATACATATACATGATCATCAATTCGATTTTTGTATTTCACTATAAAAATCTATAAACTTCAAATTTTTAATCAATCAAACACCACGGGGAGAGTACTAATCAACTTCCAGTGCTATGACACACACACACATGTATAGTACGATGTATAAAAATAATGAGTTAACTTAAATCGCACGCACTCTAGGTACCTGGATTATGGCCTGGTGGTCTCTTAGAAGCCTCAACTCCAGCATTTTTCACTTCCTCAGGACTCATCTTGGTTGTATCCGCCATTTTTCTCCATTCTTCATTTCCTGCCATTTCCTTTTTATTGTTTTGTTTTCCGATCTCACTCTGGTTTCCAACAGAGTTTACTAGTGTTGCAGGGTTGTTTTTTGGTGGTTATTCTTGAAATAGGGTTTTCATTTTGCATGGTTTTATTAGGGCGGTGGGAGAGGTTTTGGGAAGGGGGACGGAACGTCAAATGATGACGCGTGGTGATAAAACAGAAATAAGAGTGATGTACACTAAACATGTGTCCAATTCTAGTGTTTCGCTGATGACTCCTAATTTTTTGTATTCTGTTTTCGATTTCTTTTATTTCTTGGAGTATTTTCTATTCTTGCTTATTGGATATTCGCTTGGTAGGCAAAAACGTTTTTAAAAATAATAGTAATTATTTTGATATTTTTCAAGGTTCGGGTTAACTTAGTAGTGGAATATGTTTTAACCGGTTGTATTTATTATTTATTTTTTATAATTAATATATATATATATATATATATATATATATATATATATATATATATATATATATATAT
>ML371288.1:1871-27466 GCA_005239525.1 Nicotiana knightiana | reverse complement strand
TAGGGTTATATATGAATTTATTTTGTTTTTCAAGCATCATCAAATGATTGTGGGCTTGTCTCAGTACTTAGTAAGCGGAGGAGATTACAGCAATAGCTTCTTACCGTTATATTTGAGAAAATTATTCTAGTCCTTCAAAATTTTAATAGCTCATTTTTTTATGAATTTGAAATATTTTTCCGGTCAAATATATTACATTTAATAGCCTATAATTTGTAATACACTGACCCGCATTTTAGCTCACATTTTTTTTTCTATTGCACTCGGCTCTCAAAAAAAATCGTTTCTTCTCAAACACAACTTTTCCATTTTTACTCTATTTCAGTAGGTTTTTCGATTTGTGTTCATAGTCGACTCTATAATGGAGGAAAAGAAGTCTTTGAAAAAAAATAGGAAGTTGAGGGCATCTCCAAATTCTATGAAATTAGTTGGTAAATTAGTGAAATATAACCCTAGTTTCATTAGGAATGACAATGACGATTTTGATGATTTACCAGAATTTGGATGCGATTTGGGGCATACAACCCCAAAATCTGTTGAAGCAATGCAAAATACCCCTATAGAAGGAATGCAAAATACCCCTATAGAAGGAATGCGAAATACCCTTGTTGATAGAAGGACTCGTTCACATAACGGGACTCCCAGCGATAGAGTAACGAGATCACAAACTACTCAGCGTATAGTTGTTGAAAAAGGCACAAGTTCAAAAAGAAAGATCAAAATGACGGGAAGTGATGTTGTGAAGGATATGGGTAAAGGTTTTAAAAGGAAGGCTAAAAAGAATGGAGATGATGTTCCATCAAAAAAGAGAAAAGTTCGTGTTGATCAAAAATGTCCTAGCTCATCTGATTTGAAGGTATTTTTAATGATATAACTCTGACTTGTGTGCGTTTAGCTTATTTTAGTATGTAGAAAATTTATCCAATATAACAGCTATGTTCCAGATTTGTATATAGAATATATTATTCTTTTTTATATTTTATAAAATTTGTATCAAGTCAATAAGTAATGTGTAATTTGTATATAAAATGCATCATCTATTCACATAGTGTATAAATAATGTTTAAAGTGCGTATTTGTGATTGTTATGAAGCTTATATATATTTATATGTGTGTTGTCTGCAGCTTTGGGATTACTATGTTCCTCAGGGTGATCATTACAGTACTTGTATCAGTGTGCATACAAACTGCAGTATAGTGAAACATTTGAAAGATACTTTGGATGATCAACATATTGAGATGTTTAGAAGAACATGTTTTGATTATTTTGTGGATTTGCCCAGATTTTTTTAAACGGAACCAACCTATCCATTCATTAAAGATTGCAGTATTGTATTTCATTCACAGTTTTCTATTTTCTATTATGAATGATGATTTGATAACAAAGAATGATTTTCTGTAGGTTGAATCTGGTGACTTTGAGGCTTTCCCTTGGGGAACAGTGGTTTTTAATGCTACATTGGAATCGATGAAGGATAAGATTCGTAGCAAGAGAGAGTTGTACCAATATGGTGGTTTGTCTTTGGCATTGCATTGTTGGTTTTATGAATGTTGCCCCAATAATCACAAAAACTTCGTTTACCGGATTGGAGATCTTGTGCTGTAAAGAAGAATGTGACCTTCAAAAGATTGAGGAAATTTTTTTTCTTTTAAGTCAGGAGAAGGTAAAAAAATATTTTTATTTAGTTTACAACATTTTGTAGATATATATATATATGAATCTACTTCTTATACATTAATTATGCATTTCTGATACATAAATTATACATTTCTGATATATAATATCAATTAACTATATGATGTGTAGTTTTTTCAAGTAATATATTGGTTGTCTTTTGTTTTTTTAAAATTTCATGATTGCTAAATTTTTTTTATTTGTAGTTGGTGTTTGGTAATATTGCTCCAACAAATGTTGAACAAACAAGGCTTGAATTGCATGATTTTGACCCGCTGTGTGAAGATAAAAATGAGATGTATATCGAATCTGGAGTCATGGCTGGAGTTAATCCAAGAGATGATGTTGATGATTTCAAAACTCGTCCTAAAAAAATGCTAAGAAGCACACCAAAAATAAGCTGGAATCACAACCTATCAACAATGAGAATCTGGATCCACAACCCAGTAACTTGAATTCAAGCGAAAATGAGTTGGAACTTCAGAAAAGTGAAATCAACACGTTACAGTTCTATTTTAGCTTTGAGCAATCCTGACAACTTAATTGATATTCGGTTTCACTTTTTCTTTTATAAGTAAAGGACAAGGTTTCGTCTTTGGAGCAGTTAATGATTTCCTCATTTGAAAAGGTTTTTAAAGCTCTAGGTGAACGCGATACTTCAAAAGTATTCTCATGACTATGCTTATTTGTTATTTTTACCTATTACTATCATTTTTACTTTTTATATATTTTTTCTGAACAGGGTAATAAAAAAGATGTTGACCATCATCATAGTCATGGCCATCATGATACTGGTGATATTCATAAAGACTATTTTGGCGATAAGAAAGTTGCAGAGAATAATTTTGGTAGTGAGGAAGTTATGGAGAAAAATATTGGCAGTGAGGAAATTGTAAAGAAAAATGTTAGCATTGAGGTAAGTCTAGAGAAAACTGTTGATATTATTGAGGGTGTGATGAAGGATTCTATAGAAGCTGGTAAAAGTAGTGAAGGAGTTCGTGATGACGAAGCCTGGATTGAGGATGTCGAGCCTGAAATCACTACAGTCACCCAGAAGTTTTGTGACTAGTTGTTGGTGGAGGATTATGTACAAGTTGTTGGAAAAAACAGTTATGAGGAAGTTGGTGAGGATAATGGCTGGACTAGTGATGCTGAGGATGAAATAACTGCAATCACCCAAAAGTATTTCAATCAAAATATTGTACATGGTGATTGTTTAGGAGTGGAGAAAAATATTGCTACTATGCAGGAAGATCATATAGTTGTTGTTGATCATGACATACCTGAAATGATCCATAGAGAAAGGAAAACAGTAGGGGTCATGAAGTCACCATTCAGGAACACATTTGACTCTGGTTGCATCATCCAAGTTGCTCAAAATAAGCCAACTAAGTCAAAAAAGTCCATCTTGACAAATGAGCCAAATAAGTCCATCTTCACTATAAATTATCCTTTTCAGGAAAATGTTGACAATCCTGTTGATTTCAGAATATTGTATAAGTGAAACACTTTCACCAATAGAGGCTTAAGGACTAGTGCACCGTAAATTTTATGTTTCAATTTTTTCTTTTTCTTTTTTGTTTCTTGTTTATTTTGTCGTTTTTCGTGTTATGAACCATATCTTTTTATTGTGATTCATCAGGGACGGTGTTGATGATATTGAAAAACATATTGATGTTACTTTGTTAGCATAAATATCATTTCTTTTCTTTTATCCATGTTGTAATTACATATAGATTATATATGTAATAAAATGAGAAATGGTACTCGGTAACCCTTGGATAGTAGGCGGAAGAAAGGACTAGAACAATAATGGTAACAAAAAATATAGTATCAACTGGAAGATTATCTTTTATATATATTTGCAGTATCTTCTGTAAAATGTATAATAGGGTTATACATAAAATATACCTTTTAGTTTTCTCATACTGTAATTTTCTAACTATGTGTGTTTATTCTTCATATTTCAGCATATTGATGTTATTTTTTACTATTTGAGAAAGAAAGGGAAGTACGGTGTTGATGTTCCATTAAGTTTCACAACTACTGACAGTTGGTTTAACTAATTGATTTCGAATTTGTATAAGGAGTTATTGGAGAAAAACATAAACATGAATTTGATTACTGAAACAGATCCAATTGCTGAGTATATACTTGGGTATTTTTAATATGTAATGTCCCTTGGTGTACTATTGATGAAGTCCTTTTCCTTATAAATCTGCCTGATAAGTGACACTGGATATTGGCGAGGCTGTCATTCAAAATTTGTGCATTTATGTATACGATTCCATGAGTGGCGTGCGGCAGAATAGTGCAATTCGAAGATCAATTAAGCCATACTCAGTGTTGCTCCCATATTTCCTTCATTGTATTGGTTTTTGTGACACAAAGGAGAATCCTATGGGAACTCGCCATTGATCCTTTTGAGATTCATTTTGTTGATGGGTTGCCAAGACAAGATAACACGTAAACATTATTGAATATTTCTTATTCTTATTATTTTTTTGTAGATGAATTCCTATTTGGATATTATACTAACTTATTCAATGTTTATATGCGACCTTGTATGTAGTGACTGTGGTGTTTATGTTGATGCATTTGCTGAGTACAGCATTTAAGGCAGCAGTATTCCTTGAGCTATTGATATTAATGGAATCGGAACCGATATGGTATATTACTATAGGATTATGGAGTGAAGAAACAAAGAGCACATGCAGTTAGTAATGACGAGTCTACTGGTAGATTGAAGAATCTGACAAAAAAGGATAATAAGAAAAAGGGCAAATCGCACTCTGTTGTTGATGATAAGGCTTTGAAAGATAACAAGAAAAATGAAAAAACGCATGCCGTTTGTGATGACGAGACTTTGAAGTATATCAAGAAAAAGAGCAAGTTGCATATCGTTGGTGATGACGAGACATTGAAGGATATCAAGAAAAAGGGCAAGTTGAAAGGCAAGATGAAGTAGTTTGGGATAGTTAAGCAGAAAATTCACAGGTAATTTTAAGATGAAGTAGTTTGGTTCTGATATTGTCTTATGATTGGATACAGTTGCATACTTATATCACGTTTTATGCTTTTTGTTTCGGATGTTTTTGAACAATATGTTTGAAATGTCAATGTTGAATATCGTTTTTAATTGCGACTTGTTTATTTTCAGTTAATAGTGAAGTTATGAAAGTTTCAGATTTTGTGTAGTTTTGACTTTTCTACAGTTTTAGTTTTATAATTATACAGATAATCTGTTTCGACAGGTTGTGCAAATTTAGCTAGTGTTGTTGAGTTGTTATATGAAGTTTTGTGAATGAAGTTTTGGGGGCAGCTAAACTGTATATAAACTGTATAGCGACAGTCTATTTTGTATAATTTTTGTATCGTAATAGTCCTTTTATATATATTTTATATAGTGACATCTATTTTATATATTTTTTTATATAGTAACAGTCTTTTTTGTTTATATTTTGTATAGTGATATCTATTCTGTATATTTTTGTATAGTCACAGTCTATTATATGTAAATTGTATATAAAATAGTGACGGTCTATTCTTTTTTGTTTGTATAAATGTACAAATTCTATTTTGTATTTTTTTTTTGTATAATGATAGTCTTTTTTTTGTATAGTGAAATCTATTTCGTATATTTTTTGTATAGTGACAGACCTTTTTGTATATATTTTATATATAATCATCTATTTTGTATAGTGACATCCATAATAGCATTTGGAATAAAATTTCTACCAATACTTTCATTACGACAAAAAGTAGCATCTTTATTCATACATCTGAGAGAATCTGATTGCAAATATAATTATTTTTCCAATATTCTAATTGTAACATTCACAAGGAACAATTTTACAAAATACTAAATAATTGTAGCAACATCTACTAGTTGTCTTGAGCATTCCTGCATGTTCTTCTATTGTGTCCTTGTTTTCTACACAGTCTGCATGTAACTGTTTCAATATACAGATATTCATAAAGTCCCTCGCGTCGCGACTTCGTCGATCTTCCTGATTTTCCCTTCACTATCGGTGGTAGGACCACATTATCTAACACATATGTTTGAAGGTCCCATGTAGTTTCATCTGGAAGTGGATTAATTTGCACTTCATATGTCTTCATGAAGTATTCTTGGTGTAATAGGCAGAACAATATTTGGGTGCTTCTATGTCTGTGTAGTCAAATACTGCCATAGCATGTGGATAAGGAATCTCATCCACTTGAAATCGTTTGCACGAGCATTCCCTTTTTTGCAAGTAGACTATGTTCCACCTTTGTTCAGCATCCATTACTACATATACATAATCGGTTGAAGGCCTCACCAAATATTAAATAGATATCATTATTAAAACAGGGATGTGACAAGTATTAATGCATTTTTGTCAAACTATGTCATTCAGGCGTATGAAGTAAGACATGATAAAAGAATATTTACCGTCATCTTCTGCGACAAATAGCTATTTTCCTTCAGTACTTCGTTATATTTTTTTCCTAAGCCAGTAAATGTACTCATTACAGTCATTCCATTTGTACTATTCCATTCCATAACCAAATTCATCATGTAATCTAAACTCATGATTGGTAGCTCTCTTGCCTCTATGTTTCTTGTCATTGCAAAAAATACTTCCCTCAGCCAGTCATGGTTCTTCTTGAACTGCTTCTTTATGTTATTCCAAAGATGAAAGATGCATAAATAGTGAGATACTTCTAGATACACAGTTGAAGCACCCCTCAATATGCTTACATGACGATCGGACACGATGCACATCCTTTCCATTTCCCCAAAAGCATGTCTAAACATTTCAAAAAACCATTCCTAGGAAGCATCATTTTCAGAATCGACAATAGCGTATGCTAGTAGAAAAATTTTACTTGGTTAAGAAAATAAGAAAGCATCCACATATTATTTTTGTTATACACGGATAAAAACTATCTATACCATATATAATTATTCTACGAGTCTGCGACATATGCACCTGCCGCAACTTGTGTGCTAGCTGTTAACATTGTTCCCCTACCTGATGATTTGAGGAATGTCTCGTCAACCACTACAATATGATAGCAGTATTTCCATCATATGATCAATGCATTTAGTGCGACAAAAACATACATGAAGCACTCGTCCTATGATTTATGTAACATTATGACAGAACAAGGATTTTTCATATTTATCATATACAAGTGACACGGAAGTTTACTATAAGATTCACGCGGTATCCCTCTTAGCAGTTCAAGCGACTTTTCTTTTGTTCTATAAGCTTTTACGTAACTCATATTAATAACATATTGTTGTTTCATGTCGCTCATGATGTCTGCAGGAGTGTATATTATTTTTGGATTGGCATATTTGTTGCAAATTATTTTTGCAATGGCTGACGAAGTAGCATGACGTTATAAAAACAGTCTACTCGCCTCTGGGCAAGTGTGAACAACATTGAACCGTCTAACCTTGAATACATTTGATTTGTGTAGACTTGAAGATCTAAGACTCCATTTGCAACTTTCATCCATGCATGTAAAATAATACCTATTTAATAAATAGTGTTATGATAATGCACTTCTTCAGATTTTTACACTTGTGCCTCAAATAAACAAGCAGTATACATATGCAATTTCATTATATAATAATTATACAGTTTTTATACAAGCAATATACACAAAATTACAGAGAAGTGCAATCTCATACGCAGAAATCATACCTTGTTGTAGATGATCTATCCACTATAAAATGATATTTTTCTCGTATTGCGTAGTGTTTTTGTCACGATCAAAAATCCTTTGAAGGTCGTGATGGCGCCTAACACTGCTATCAGGCAATCCAACAATTAAATGATTAACTTCATTACTCACTTTAGTATTTTTGAAATAATAATTTTCTTCAATTAAATAGTAAGAGATAAAATTTACAGAGGAAATGACAATATTTTTACAAGTTTAATACTGAACAACCCATAAGCACCCCCAAAAGTCGATAAAATCAACCTTCGAGCCCACGTGACCGGATTGCGAAAATTTTCGAAGATAAACATTACCCATAATCCCACAAACTCAAATATATAATTTATTCCCAATTCTATGTCCAACTTCGTGGTCAATATCCAAAAATACCAATTTCTAGTGTTTCTTCAAGATCTCAAATTTCTACTTAATTTCCGTGAATTTACATGTAAAAATCTATGTATAATCTAATTATTTAACTTGCAATAGGTGGAAATCACTTACATTGGTATAGATGATGAAAATCTCTCCTTGAAGCCTCTCCAAAATCGCCCAAACCAAGAGAGAAATGAGTGAAATAGGCTAAATCCCGCTTTTTAAACATTTTGCTCAGCACAGTCGCCCCCTTTTTCGTGGTTGCGATGCCTTCAGGACCTACTACTTTGCGTTCGCGGTTGAAGCTCTGCATTCACGAAGGATAAATGGCATCAAGTCCCCCAGTCCTCTTCTTTCTTCACGTTCGTGACCCCTGTGTCGCGTTCCTGAAGGTTTTCCCAACTTTTGCCTCGTGTTCGCATCAACTGCCTCACGTTCGCGAAGGACAATTCCAGCAGCCCCAAAATTCCTCTTCGCGAACGCGGGATTCCTTTCGCATTCGTGAAGGACAAAACTAGAACCAGCACATCAGTTCCAAAATAGCTCAACTTTATCCGATACAATCCCGAAACACACCTGAGGCCCCTTGGACCCCGTCCGATCACACCAAGCTATCCCAAAACATAACACGGATGTGCTCGAGGCCTCAAATCACATCTAACAACGTCAAAACTATGAATCGCACCCCAATACAAGTTTAAGGAACTTTAGAACTTCAAACTTCTAAATTCAATGCTAAAACCTACCAAAACATGCCCCATTGACCTCAAATTTTTCACACGAGTCGTATTTGACATTACAGACCTACTCTGACTTCCGGAATCAGAATCTGACCCAGATATCAAAAAGTCCACTGTCGGTCAAACTTCCTAAAAACCTTCAAATTTCAACTTTCACCAAATGACCTCAAAATGACCTACGGACCTCCAAATCGACATCCGGACGCGTTCCTAAGACCAGGATCACCATAAGGAGCTACTCCCAGAATAACATTAAAATACACTTCAACCCAAATTAATAAAATCCTTCCAAAGTACCAACTTTCCACAATAGGTGCCAAAATTCTCCCGCGTCATCCAAAACCTGATCCGGATTTACGCCCAAGTCCAAAACCATTATTTGAATCTGTTGGAACCTTCAAATCCCGATTCCGAGGCCGTTTAATCAAAAATCAAACCTTAGTCAATTCTTCCAATTTAAAGCTTTCGAAATGAGAATTTTCTTTCCAAATCAACTCTGAAATTTTTGAAATTCAATTTCGACCATGCGTACGAGTCATAGTACCTGAATTGAAGCTACTCATGGCCTCAAACCGCCGAACGACGCACTAGAGCTCAAAACGACCAGTCGGGTCGTTAAATTCTCTCTCATTTAAACTTATGTTCATCCTCGAAAGGGATAGGAACTGCTCTGGAGTTGTCCGAAATCACAGTTTAGCCCCTTGAGCACCTACCTATGCTACCACAACCTAGTTGAGCTCATTAGCTCGAGGCAGTCTGAAGATTCTCCCTTCTATCTAGTCAAATAAGCCTTAGAGCCAAATTCTAACATCTGGAATCCTCCATTGGGCCTGCTTTCAACATACGAACACCGTATCAGTCACTACACACTGTAACAAAACATGATTATATACCTGTTTTGAATTTACACCATGCACTGCGTAATTCACATGACCATAATAACATCATCTGATAATAATAGCCAAAATTCCACGAATTCGATGCCCACAATGCGCCTTATGACACATATACGTCCTGTTCCAACTCTTGCGATGCTTCCACGACGGAAGAGATGCGTAGAGATTCATAACCAACTACCGAGTCAACAAATCATCGAGTCTCTCCTCTTGACAAGAACCATTACCTCATTATGAACCAAATAACGATATTGATATTTTCTCTTTAATATGCTTCATATAAATCTGACCGCACTGATCCCAAGTCCAATAATCTTGTCTCCCCCAGTGCAAGCTGCTCAGGCAATAAGCCGCCTCAGACACTACCAAAAGTCTCGTATGACGCCACAATGTGCCAACAAGTTACAAACTCGAATGTGATACATAAGGAAACGAACTCTAGAAAGAACTACTCAACTCACGTAACTAAATAAACAACTGAAAGGAAGTTATGAACCTTCCTCAAAAAGTGAGAAACGAAACACACAGGACTAGATATGGGGAACTGTATTCAACATCACGTTGTTACGGCGTGCAACCCAATCCAATCATGATACCCATGGCGGCGTGCCACCCGATCCAAACAGCGTACTCGTGGCGGCGTGCCACCCGATCCACACATAATAATCTAAAGAAAACACACCTTAATCCATAACGCTCATACTCACGAAATGCCCGAATATCAACCACAAGCACGCCAATTGCATAATACAAATCCTGGGGAGACGGGTAGCATCATACACTACAAAACTCAAGCACAACTAAAGTGTGATATATGATCTGCATCTCGAGAGCCATCAGGCTCACATAACACCATCACTACACGGGACCTTAACACATGTGCAAATAATCAAGTTGTCTCACAACCCATAAGGCACAATAGAGTATTACATAAAATAGGTGACAAAGAAATTGACATCCAATGCCCGATACTCTTCCATAAGGAATGATACAATGAATGAACACATTTGGGCTGGTGTAGAGTACACATCCATATTTGGACAAATCAATGGACCTCAAAAGGATTCTGATCATACCATGCTTGGGAAATTAACCTATCAAGGATCCAAAATGACCTTTTTTTCCATGATACACAAAAAGAGTCGTCGAATACGGAACAAACTTCCACAATTCACAACCAACTGAATAGAGCGCCTTTCAGGCCTAAACTCTTACATTAGCTATAGTACCAAAATCTCCATACTTGGTTTCAATATTTAATCAATCAAGTGACTACATATCACACTTATACAATCTTCCCGTGGGATACACCCCCACGACCTTCCGTACCCGGTAACAAGTCGACACATCTATACCACCGGCCACACTGATGTTGTAAAGCAAATCAAGAATCCGCACATCCATGCACAAAGCCTCTTACATAGGACACCGATCTCAGGTGATGCTAAAGACAATACTAGCTTACTCTAACCATCTAAACCCCTTCCTGCTCATCCGAGCTCGCGGCATTCTTCTCAACACCGAACCACAACCTTAATCCTCAGCTTCCAATTCCCATGCCGCTCACTGCGCCTACCATGCCAATACATGAGGGTACAAGAATTCCATCATAACTACTGAAACACTAATAGAATAAACACCCCATCATATAGAACCTTTCAATTAACTCATTTCAGGAGAATTATTGCAACACGTGACTGAAATCCCAAAACCGTAGAAAATACAAACCTCAAGTAGTGGTCTAAGCCACCCTAACTCTTTCGAGATCCATCTACACATAACATGCCATAATACGCGAATTCCTCTAAATAAAAATCAATTACGGCGGCCGTCAAGCCTTGCACATACCACAACAAATCACCTGCATAATTTAACATGCTAAGGGAACTGATCATTGCCACCACCATGCCCATCCAACCATTGTTAACCGTACCAACTTCTTCTCATTTAATCTGGACATGCCTTAGGAATAATAATAGCTCCATTCAAATATAATGAACCCAATCCGCACACATCATGAGTGACCTTATTTCACGAGGCCACATTGTCTCAAAACCCACAAACCATCTCATACCCTCCTTGCGCGCACATTCGCATCTTCAACTGGTACACACATTCTACTAATCTCTCTATGAATCCGAAGTTATTTTCTCCCATTCCTCCCAATGCTACACTGCATACCAATAATAACATAGGACACTCAAAGCCCCTTTCGTAGCCCACTGCAAACGCTCGATACTTAACCATACCACGGACTCGAAATCCTTAGGCACCTTAATTTTGAACCCACTAGGACCATTATTGAGAGTCACCCACTCTGACTTGTTCCCGAATATAGTCAAACTCCAAGGCTTTTCTAGCACATCAACACCCTCTCAAAGAAGTACCCGGCTGAATCACTTTCTTTGTACATCACATCTATACGAAGCATAAACTCTGGGTCTTCCCGAAGCCTGAACATGAATTGATAAGGACAAATATATCACACATTCCCCAATATGCCGGTAACCAAAAACCTCACAAGTAGACAACCATGCAATCCAATCGTAAGCAGTGGGGCTCTCCCACTTAGCTTGAAGCTACAATTACATAACTATGGAACCCACCAAGACTCCTTTTTCCTCATTGACATGATCTCACACAATCGACCCTCTAAATTTCTCAAAATATTCCTGTCAAACATCTCATGAGCACTCTGAATCACTAGCCTCATTCACATATTTGATCCTATACAGGATAGCCGGTAGAATTCTTTGTAAAAGCTTCATCAACACCACACAACCGCTACCTGCTCACAGGAGATAACTCACCTTTGGAAATTCCATGCCAACATCTCCCAACGACGCTGCACTATGTACAATTACTACGAAATCGGTAAACCCTCCTAGGCCCGTGCTCATCCACTAGTTGTACAAGTCCGTTCACTTCCCATTGAGATCAACTACAGGTGCGATAATACATTCCAATCCAAAGTCATGTTGCATCCCTCTTCATATCAGGAAACTCTTTTCTGTCGTATCCAATCATCCCCAGTATAGTAGTCAATATTCCAAATTAAGTCCGCACACCTAGTCACTGCCCACCATGAATCCCAAATCACTCTAAATTTCTCTCAAGGCGCATAACTATCCTACCACAGAACCCATATGATACTCTGCCACTCTCCCACTTTGGTCAAACCCTCTCCTTTAAGAAACTACTCGACTTCTACTTCTCACACTTGGCCTTCAAGAAATTTAACCACCACAAGACACCTTATGCATGTCCTCCTCATCCTCCGCTGCCGAGTAGTTGCCTTAAATAATAATCCTTCTCTGTAGCACTTGAACCTACAGATCGCTACCAACTTTAAATATCTCTGTAGATCATACTTCTTGAGCCATCAACAGTAGGAACACCGTTTCGATCCTGAACCACTGCACACCGCGATCTCTGACAGCCGCTTCCCGGCACTATTTGACAATGCCTTGCTCTAAAGGTGAATTTAAAAAGACCATAACACCGACGAACTTAAGACATTCAATCAAGGACGATGACAACACATCATAGATGAAAATTCCACCGCGCTAAAAAATACCAAGTCTCGTTACTCCATCAACCCAAACCTAAACATTCTTGGTCCGATTGCCTTTCCTCTACTAGAAATAAAATGCTGAACCTCTGAATCACGCACTGAGAATAACCTTCTCTCAAGTCATTCACTACCCCGACACATAGGAAGCATCCTATCATTACATCATTACTGTGAGATAACAACTTACAAACATCATGGAAACTTGTGCATAGCCTCAAAACCATCAGAAATACAGCTACTGAGCCGAAATGACAGAACAACCTTCCGCAAGAAGAAGATAATAACTTGCTCGAATGCGCTGGGAGAAACATCCTGCCCCACATCTATAGTACCATTAAAATTGCTCGATTTCCAATTGATAACAAGCGTTTCTTGTCGCATAAGATTAAGTAGGAAGGAAATCAAGGCATAAGCCTCAAAGGAATCAAATTGCACAATGAGGAATCAAGAAGGGAAGTGCTCCTAACAGCCCTGTAACCTCTCGAAGATAAGTACAGACGTCTCCGCACCGATCCGCAAGACTCTAATAGACTTGCTCATGAATCTTGAGACCTAAGTGAACCTATTGCTCTGATACCATGTTGTCACGACCCAAAATACATTAAAGGTCGTGATGACGCCTAACACTGCTATCAGGAAAGCCAAAAAAATGATTAACTTCATTACTCATTTTAGTATTTTTGATATCATAATATCCTTCAATAAAATGGTAAAAGATAAAATTTATAGAGGAAATGATAATATTTTTACAACTTTAATACTGAATAACCCATAACAACAACAAACCCAGTATATCCCCCACTAGGTGGGGTCTGGGGAGGGTAGTTTGTACGCAGACCTTACCCCTACCTAACAGGTAGAGAGGCTGTTTCCCATAAACCCTCGGCTCAGGAAGGGTAATAAGAAGAAGTGGATAGCAAGAAAGGAAGAAAAAAGAAAAAGGGAGAGATAAAGCACAAGTAGTACCAAATACTAGAAATAAGGGATACAATACCTAAGGTGAACAAAACCACATAAAGTAATAAAAATATAAGAATATGAAGGGACATGCGTGATACTAAGACTATCGGTGAGTAACTAAAAACTACCCACTAACCTTCTACCTTAATCCTCGACCTCCACACCCTCTTATCAAGGGTCATGTCCTCAGTAAGCTGAAGCAGCGCCATGTCCTGTCTAATCACCTCTCCCAAGTACTTCTTAGGCCTACCTCGACCTCTTCTCAAACTCGCCATGGCCAACCTCTCACACCTCCTAACAGGGGCATCAATGCTTCTTCTTTTAACATGTCAGAACCATCTCAGCCTCGACTCGCGCATCTTGTCCTCGACGAGGGATACTCTCACTCTGTCTTTGATAACTTCATTCTTAATATTATCTCTCCCAGTACACCCACACATCCATCTCAACATCCTCATCTCTGCTACTTTCATCTTCTACATGTGGGAGTTCTTGACTGGCCAACACTCAGCCCCATACAGCATAGCCGGTCGAACCACTACTCTATAAATCTTTCCCTTAAGTCTTGGCGGCACGTTCTTGTCACATAAAACACCGGAAGTGATCCTCCACTTCATCTATCCTGCTCTGGTGTGATGTGCAACATCTTTGTCAATATCCCCGTTACCTTGTATAATAGATGTGAGATACTTAAAACTCGCTCTCTTGGTGATAACTTGAGCATCAAGCTTTGCCTCTATGTTTGCTTCGCGGGTCTCGTCACAGAATTTTCACTCCAAGTACTCTGCCTTGGTTTTACTCAATTTCAAGCCTTTAGACTGCAAGGTTTGTCTCCAAACCTCCAACAACGCGTTAACTCCGCTTCGCGTCTCATCAATCAACACTATATAATCGGCAAATAGCATGAACCAAGTCACCTCCCCTTGGATGTGTCACGACAGTACATCCATTGCTAAGGAAAATAAAAATGGGCTAAGAGACGATCCCTGGCGCAACCCCATCACCACAGGGAAATGCTCTGACTTACCACCCACAGTCCTCACCCGAGTCTTAGCATCATCATACATATCCTTAATCACTCTAATGTATTCTACTGGAACACCACTAGCCTCCAAACACCTCCACAGAACCTCCCTCGGGACTTTATCGTATGCTTTCTCAAGGCCAATAAACACCATATGCAAGTCATTCTTCCTCTCCCTGTACTGCTCCACTAATCTCCTAACCAGATGAATTGCTTCCGTAGTCGAACACCCTGGCATGAATCCAAACTGATTCTCAGAAATAGACACACACCTCCTCACCCTGGCCTCCACCACCATCTCCCAGACCTTCATAGTGTGACTCAACAGCTTGATACCCCTATAATTATTGCAATTTTGGATATCACCCTTGTTCTTGTAAAGCGGAACCATCGTACTCCACCTCCATTCTTCGGGCATCTTCTTCGTCTTAAAAATAACATTAAAAAACCCAGTGAGCCACTCCAAACTTGCGTGCCCCGCGCTCTTCCAAAATTCTACCGGGTTTTCGTCTGGCCTCGTCGCTCTGCCCCTGCACATCTTATGCACTTCCCCTTCCACCTCCTCTACCGTAATCCACCTACAGTACCTTAAATCCCATCGACTCTCTGAGTGCTCCAACTCACCTAGCACAATGTGTTTATCCCCCTCTTTTTGTTCAACAGTTTATGGAAGTATGTCTGCCATCTTCTCCTAATAAGTGCCTCGTCCATCAATACTTTTCCATCCTCATCCTTGATGCACTTGACTTGGTCTAAGTCACGGGCCTTCCTCTCCCTCACCTCGGCCAACCGATACAACTTTTTGTCCCCGCCTTTGCCACCGAGCTCCTCGTATAAACGAGCATACACCGCATGTTTAGCCATTGTAACTGCTAACTTTGCCTTTCTGTAACACTCCCGATAAGTCCTTTTTTTCTCCTCATTTTTACTCTCTACTAGCTTCAAATAAGAAGCTTTCTTAATTTCTACTTTACATTGGACCTCTCCATTCCACCACCAGTCCCCTCTATGACCCCCGAGAGAGCCTTTTGTGACCCCTAAGACCTCTCTAGCAGCTACCCAAATGCAATTCGCAGTTGTGAACCACATACTAGATGCGTCCCCCCTACTCATCCAGGCCCTCATAGCCAACAACTTCTCCCCTAACTCCTGAGCTTTGTCCTTGGTCAAGTTACCCCACTTGATCTTAGGGTGCTTGCACACCGCCCTCTTCCTCGTACTCTTCTTGATGTCCAAGTCCAGAACTAGGAGCCTATGTAGGGTCGTGAGATGCTCACTTGGGATGACCTTGCAATCAGTGCACAGACCTTTATCGCATTTCATGTAGAGAAGATAATCAATCTGAGTCTTGTCCATTGAATTTTAGAAAGTGACTAGGTGCTCTTCCCTTTTCGGAAAACTCGAATTAGCTATAACCAAATCAAAAGCCCTAGAAAAATCCAACAGTGAATTACCTCCCTCATTCCTATTCCCAAAACCGAACCCGCCATGCACATTATCATAACCCTAGCACAAGCCCCAATATGGCCATTGAAATCTCCGCCAATGAACATCTTCTCTGTGTGCGGGATACTACGCACCATCTCGTCCAAATCCTCCCAGAATGCTTCTTGACCTCCTGGTCCAAACCTACCTGAGGAGCGCATGCACTAATCATGTTTACAGTAAACCCACCAACTACAAGCTTAATACTTATCAACCTATCATTTACCCTTCTAACCTCGACCATGATCTCCCTAAGGTCCCTGTCTACTAAAATACCTACTACATTCTTACCTCCAGTGCTTCCTGAGTACCATAGTTTAAACCCGTATACATCCCGTGGCCTAGTACCCTTCCATCTAGTCTCCTGAACACATGATATGTTGATCTTCCTCTTCTGAAGAATCTTAACTAACTCTATAGACTTCCCCGTCAACGTCCCAATGCTCCAAGACCCAACTCTTAGCTTAGAGGCTTTCTTACCCCCTTCCTACCCCTGAACCATCCCCAGCCCCACCCGAGGACATGACCTTACTCTCACATCGTACACTACCGCCACTATAAGCAAAAGATATCAGGTAAACACTACCACTAAGAACAAGTAGTGAGAATGAGGGACTACAAGCTAGGAATCCTAGAGCTAAAAACAACTCAAAGGCACTACTACGAGAACAGTAACGCGAGTAGGCACTAGAACAGTGAATATACCACGCCTAAGAAACTATCCCTATGCAAACAAGGAATTAAAAGGGATAGATGAAACCTTAAGCTTAAAACACTAGTATAAAAGATAAAAAAAAACAAGCAAATGTTGTCTACCAAAAACAATCGATCCAACTACGGTTACCGGCAAGGCAACCAAAACTAATAGATATGTACACAAACAAAAATTGCCGGCAAGGCAACAGTAAATAGATGTGCGCAAATACAATTCAAGAAAGACAGAACTTGGATTACAGTCGGGGATGTCCGTACGCGCTTCCCAATCCGCTGAATGTGGCTTCCTCCCGAACCCGTGTGCTCCAGCAAGAATTACAGTAAATATAGTAAAATACTACATCTGTCTGGGATACAATTAGATAGGAGTATGTAAATAACTCAGATGGAGACTTTGTGCCTGTTGCGGAATCGTAACGTGGAATGCAGCTCCCCTAGGTCCCCGCAATAACCGCGCCTCTGCGCCCACAAGGCCACCAGACATATAAGCACTTGCACAAAAATGTGCAGCTAGTGTAGTATGAACATAAATCGACGCGTACCCAGTAAATATCCAGTCTAACCTCGAAGAAGTAGTGACGAAGGGTCGACTCCAACACTTACTATGGGTTAACCATAAAATATCAATATTATAATTCAACAAGGGTTATGTAGAAACAGTTGAAAACTCAAGAACGAGAAAAAAATAAGCAATTCTTTTACTAATATGAATTTACCAAATTTATTTTCGTCATTTAACAATTTATATTTTAACTCAATGAAGCAATATCATTTATTATTAGGTTCAAAGATTTATCATGCGCAAATCATGCCGAGGTCGTACGGCCCGATCCAACATATAATATTTAAATTGTACACTACCGAGGGTCGAACGACACAAACCATAGATGCATCTATCTGCTAGCGAGGCGTTAAGCCCGCTCCACAAAAAGAGAAAATACATTAAACAGCCAATTCAAGATTTATTAAAGGGAAACTATTCAAATAATTACCAATTCTCATTAACGGTCAAGTAAAAGAAGTTTAACTTGTTACGATTACTTTGTCAAGTTTCAATATGATTTAATCAAGTAAATTAACATGTCGGGTGCAAACATCGCAAGTATAATATGATTTGGGTCCTAGACTACCCGGAAATAAGAAAAATTAGTAGCTACGCATGGAGTCTCGTCACCTTGTGCATACGCAGCCCCCACAAATAGGAGCACAAAATTATTTGATTCACCTATGGGGTTAATTCCCTTGTACAAGGTTAAAAAAGAAACTTACCTCACTCCGAAATTCCATAACCGTTTCCAAAGCCTTTCCAACAGCTCAACCCGATGCACATCGCTTCAAAACTAGTCAATAAATGTGCAAATCCATAAATATATACCCTAATACTCATTATAATCCAATTTACAATAATTTTCAACCCCGCTCGAAAAGTCGATAAAATCAACCTTCGAGCCCATGTGACCGGATTGCGAAAATTTTCGAAGATAAACATTACCCATAACCCCACAAACTCAAATATATAATTTATTCCCAATTTCATGTTCAATTTCGTGGTCAAAATCCAAAAATACTATTTCTAGGTTATCTCAAATTTCTACTAATTTCCATGAATTTCCATGTAAAATTCTATGTATGATCCAAGTATTTAATTTGCAATAGGTGGAAATCACTTAGTTATCATAGATGATGAAAATCTCCCCTTGAAGCCTCTTGTAACGACCCGATTGGTCGTTTTGAGCCCTAGCACATCGTTCAGCAGTTGGAGGCCGTGAGTAGCTTCACTTTAGGAATTATGACTTGCGTGCATGGTCGGGATTGAATTCTGGGAGTTTTGGAGTTTATTTGTAAAGAGAATTCTTGTTTCGGAAGATTTAAGTTAGTAGAATCGACTAAGGTTGGATCTTTGAGTAAACGACCTTGAATCGGGATTTGAAGTTCCAGCAGGTTTCTATGTTTATTTCAAACGGAGCCGTATGTTCGGATCGGNGGGGGGGGGGGGGGGGCATTTCGGCGTCTATTGTGGAAGTTGGTATTTTTGGAAGAAATTCATAAAAACTTGGGTTGAGGTGCATTTCAGTGTTATCGATGTCCGTTTGGGGATCCGAGTCTGGGAATAGCTTTGTATGGTGATTCTAGTATTGAGAGCGCGATCGGAAGTCGATTCGGAGGTCCGTAGGTCATTTTTGAGTCATTTGGCTAAAGTTAGAAATTCGAAGGTTTTCGGGGAGTGGACCGGAAGTGGACTATTGATATCAGGGTCGAATTCTGATTTCGGAAGTTGGAGTAAGTCCGTAATGTTAAATATGACTTGTGTGCAAAATTTGAGGTCAATCGGACGTGATTTGATATGTTTCGGCATCGAAGGAAGAAGTTTGAAGTTCTTAAGTTCATCAAGTTCGGATTGGGGTGCGATTCGTGATTTTAGTGTTGTTTGATGTGATTTCAAGGCTCGACTAAGTTCGTAATATGTTTTAGGGCAAGTTGGTGTGATTGGACGGGGTCTCGGGGGCCTCGGGTGGGTTTCGGGTGGTTAACGGATCGAAATGGAACTTGAGGAATGGCTGAAGTGCACCAGTTCTGGTGTAATCGCACCTGCGGAAGTTTGATCGTAGGTACGTGACCGCATAAGCGAGGAAATGGTCACAGGAGCGGTCTGGGCAATGAAGGGCACTGGTTGCAGGCGCGAAGAGTTGTCCGCACCTGCGAAGATGCAGGTGTGGTGTAGAGCTGCAGGTGCGAGAGCGAGAAAGGCAGCCTGGGGGCGCAGGTGTGGAAGTTAATCTGCAGAAGTGGAATTTGCCGAGCTTGGGGGAAACCACACCTGCGAAGGAAATTTCGCAGGTGCGGAGACACAGGTGCTGCTGGTGCATAATGTGTGGCTAGAATACATGGTTTAACGCATTATGTGCCTTACATTTTATATGTGTTAATGATAAAAATACACTTCGTATGTGCCTAATGGATTCTATTTCATGTGTAGGTGAATTGGAGATGGAAGCCAAGTTAAATGGATGCATAAACGTCGAAAATACGCTCAAGAGTCGAAAAAGGAGTGAACCGGCTATAGTTGGGCGTTTGGGCTGTAAAGCCTGGCCTAGCCAGGCGTTTGAGCCCTAATGCCATGCCTGGCCAAGCGTTAGCCAGGTGTTTGGGCCCTAACGCCAGAGCTAGCCAGGCGTTAGCCAGGCGTTTGGCCTGTAACGCCTGGTCCCTAGTCCGGTCCAATCCAAGTTTTGAAGGTTTTAAGTGTTTCCCGGTTTGAATAGAAGTCTCCTACATGTTTAGGGTTTTTCCTAAACATATAAATAGACCCAAACACACAACTTGAAGAGGGAGATGCCATTAGAGACAAGAGACGCCGGAATACTACTCAGAGAAGCAAAGCATTGATTTTTACAGCTTTTATTCAATACTTTGTAGTTTAATTATGCAAGTTATTTTAGAGTTGATTATTATGAGCATGCGTAGCTAATTTCCTTAATCTAGGGTTTTGGTGGAACCCGTTGGGGGATGAACTTATTGTGATATTAATATAGCTTTGATTGGTTGATTAAACTCTATTTGTTCAACTACGTTCTTGTTGTAGTTGATTGAACGGCCCTCAATTAGCTGTTCCTATTTATTATGTATGTATTTGAGAGAGAGTGCATATTTAGGTAATTGTTTGAACAACACCACTCCCAGAGTATAGACGAAAGTCATAACCGAGGGTTTAGAAGTTGGATTAGAAATAACGATACTTCGGGTGCAATCTAAAGTTAACTGTAATGCAATCTAGCTAGCGTAACTTGAGAGAGTGCGTCTAGTAAATTATCATAATTACTTGAGAGATATTTATGGTAGATAGAGTTTTCATGATTGATAGAGACAACTAATCAAACTATAAGAAGTATCCAAGAAGGATGTTCACCAACGGGGGAAACCATGACCTTAGACCTTTATTATAATTGTTTACACCATATTGTTAGTTAATCATTAGTTATTAATTTTGTCAGTATAAATAGTAAAACATTATCAATTGATATTCAAAAGTTTTGAGAAGATTGATTAAGTAAAAGTTTCGTATTTTGACGGCTTGATTGATTCGTAAATTCCCTGTGGGATCGACTATGGGCGTAATACCCCGGATTATATTTGCAGCGCCCGTTTAGTCTTTCTATAAGACATAATTGAGCGTGATCAAATTTTTGCGCCGTTGCGGGGGAATTAACGGTGTTATCCATTGAAGTTGAAAGAAATACAAAATTCTGAAATATAGTCAATTTTCTTCAATTTTCATTTATACATTGAAAGCTTAACGCTTGCTAACTTGGTTGTACAAGTGCATGCCCAGAAACTCATCGAGAACTGGTGAAGTAGTTGAAGCCTTATTAGACCCCGAGAATGTTTTTAAGGCCCTAAATCGGGCCAACCGGAAAAGCAAACAACAACCATTAATTGAACAACTTGAACCCGACATGGAAGATCCAAACAACAGGAATAACAATGGGGATGATGTGGTAGACCCAGTTGCGCAGATAGGGGCAGAAGCTCCTTTATATGACTGGGCACAACCCACGGTAGAGAATTTGGCCACTGCGATACTAGTCCCTCAAATACAGGACGAGTCCTTCCAGATTACAAATAATATGCTGCACTTGCTGCAGAACAAGGGACTATTCTCAGGGTCATACATCGAAGACCCCCAGCATCATTTGAAGAACTTCCTATCAATTTGCAAAACACAAAGGCAGCCAAACGTCACTCAGGAGGCAATAAAACTATTGTTGTTTACATTCTCAGTGACTGGAGCTGCCCAGACTTGGCTAAACTCACTGTCCATCAATTCCATTACCACATGGGAGGAGTTAGTTAAGCAGTTCGTGAACAAGTTTCATCCACCCAACAAGACTGCACAACAAATTGATGAAATCATGAGCTTCAGACAGAAACCAGTTCAAACATTACATGAGGCATGGGAACGATTTAAGGGAATGCTGGTTATCTGTCCACATCATGGTATTTCGGAGAAGATGTTGGGGCAGTGTTTTTATATGGGTCTGGCTGATACTGTAATGGCAAATGTTGATGCTTCAGCTGGTGGAGCATTCTTGAGCAAAACATGGAGAGAAAGTCAGATCTTGCTTGATAAAATGGCGTAGAATTCAGGATGGACAACCAGGAATGCACCCATTACTCCTGTAGTTCACTCAGTGCCATTCGATTCATCCAACACTATTGCAGAGAACGTGGCCACCTTGATAACACAGATGAGCATACTAAGTAAGAAGGTGGAGGAATCAGGGCAAAAACAGCAGGTACACATTGTAGATATAACCAATGAGGGCTTAAACACATCTTGCATTAGTCAACCATTTGGTAACCAGTGGAGTGCATAAAGTGATCACCCTCCTTATCCAGAAAACATGAATTATGTATCAAATTATGAACGCCAAAGACAATGGGGGGCAGAACTGGGGTCAGCAAGTTCAACCGTATAGACCACCTCACCAATAACAGAATAGTGGAAATATGGGTTTCATGAGACCACAAGGTAATGCAGCACCATATCAGAGGCCACAAGGTTATAACCATCAGAATCAACAACAAGCATACTACCATCCTCAGCATCAACAAGGGGGGAAGGCAAGAAGATGGGTTCTCCAGGTTAGAAGCTATGATGCAGCAGGTTATTGGGCAAAATGCCAAAATCAGTGAGAGAATAGATGTACATGATGCAGATATTAAAAATATTGAAGTATAGTTGGGCTAGATATCTATGGCAGTGAACAATCGTCCTCGTGGGACTTTACCTGCAGATACTCAGGTAAATCCTACGGACCAGGGCCCAAGGCAGTTGATGGCAGTGACTCTCCGCAATGGAAGGGATTTAGACTTTGAACTGGAGAGAGCTCATGAAAGCAGGTAGGTCGAGACACTGTACCCATGCCGATTGAACTTGATGATTCAACAAACTCGACCAAGGTAACAGTGCAACCTACTGAAGGAGAACCCAGTGTACAGAGTGAGACTGAAAAAGAAGTGGAGATAGCCCAGGAGTCGGTAGTTGAGGTGGTGGCTGAGAAAGAAAAAGGCTCAAATCACTGGGAAAAAGAGACCGCCAGCTCCATTCCCTCAGAGGCTGGCCAAATACCAAAAGGATGAACAGTACAAAAAGTTCTTGGACATGCTAAAGAAAATATAGGTAAATATCCCATTGATTGATGCGTTGAATGAAATCCCAGGTTACGCTAAAATGATGAAGGACTTGATGTCCAGAAAATTTGACTTCTAAGATCTGGCTACTGTCACCCTTACTCAGACTTGTAGTGCGGTGGTGATGCGTCCTATTGCTGAAAAGTTGTCTGATCCAGGGAGTTTTACAATTCCTTGTACCATTGGCAACTTAGCTTTTGCCAAAGCTCTATGTGACTTGGGGGCCAGCATCAATCTGATGCCGCTGGCCATATATAAAAGACTGGAGATTGGTAGAGCCAGACCAACTTCAATTTTATTGCAGCTAGCTGACAAGACGGTAAAGAGACCATCAGGCATTCTGGACGATGTATTGGTGCAAGTGGGGAAGTTTGTGTTCCCTGCTGATTTTGTGATACTAGATTGTAAAGTGGATGAGGAAATTCCCATAATCTTGGAAAGGCCATTCTTGGCCACAGGTAGAGCCCTTGTCGATTGTGAGACTGGTGAACTGAAGATGAGGCTCAATGATGAAGAAATCACGTTCAACGTGCAGAAGTCTATGAGGCGACCAAGTGAGTTCGCCAACTGCTCTCTTATTGATGTTGTGAACATGATCCCGGAAAAAGATGATGCATCCCTGACTGTGGGGGACCCTTTGACTGAATGTTTGAAGAATCTAGATGATATGAACGGTGAAGAACTGGCAGACTGGGTGTTAGCACTTGAAGGAAAAGGGGTGTGGCCAAGGGCTCTCGAGTTTGAGTCATTACACTTAGAGAAAAGAGAGAAACCGCCGGCCAGGTCTTCTGTTGAAGAACCACCCAGGTTGGAACTGAAATCATAGGATGTCGATGTGGTAGAAAAGATACTAGAGTTAACCAAGGATATTAATGATACATATTTTGTTGAATCTAGTGTCATTAGTGTTGAGGATGTTGGTACACACTCCGGCCATTTTTTTCACATTGTGGTTGGATGGTGATATGAAAATAGAGTCATCCGAACCACCTGAGGATCCAAGGAATAAAGAACAAGAGGCCTACATTCTGGAATTCTTCTTGCCAGAAAGTAGGGAGTACACATCTCATAGAAAGGAAAAAAAGTGCAGATTACTACATTGTTTTATTGGGCTAGGCAGATTCGTTCCACCACCCCAGGAGCATGATCATAGAGCAGAATCAAAACTTGGGGTTCAATTCATAAGTTCAAAGTGGAGGCATATAGTGATTCAATAATTTGTTCGAAGGAGCATGGAAAGCAAAACTAATGGAAAGGATGTAGATGCAATGTGATCAGGGAGTTTCTTGCACCTTACTTTTTTTTCTTTTTTTTTCTATATGTGATGCACTGAGGACATTGCATGATTTAAGTGTGGGGTGCTGTAGATATTTGTTGTGAGTTGTTGTGTTTAGTGTGTTAGTAGTTTTAGTTGTTCATGTTAGTAAGTTAGTTTTCTTTTAAGTTTTGTAGCTTTTTCTGTAGTCTTTTTATTTTAGGTAGAACAAAACAGAAAAAAATTTCTTCTTGTTAGAAATATGTGGACTCTTCTCGACGATGGATCTCCTAGACAATTCTCTTGAGGGAAGTAAGTCTAGAGAAAATACCAAAAAAGATTTTTTTTATGTAGTGTAGTAATTCCCCCTTGGTTTTTCTTTGGACCGCGGTTCTTTTCCAAGGGTTTTTAATTGAACCGGGTGTAGGTAGTTTTTAATTTTTAAGAGTAGTAACCACATGGTTGAGGGATTAATTGAAACAATATCTCGAAACTTTGTGATGCCTTGAGAATAGTCAGTACTTTGGTTGTGACGCTTAGGCTCAATTTTTTTACTCCATGATAAATACCTTAAATCGTAGATTCTTAAATTTGCTTAACTGCTTTGACTGGAGTGTTGTGATAGATCTAATCCTTAGTGAGTTATGTGCCATGTTTGTGTGAGGTTTGTATGTTATTCTGTGCATTGCATTTGATGTCTAGAACTTGCCCCGTGTGTGTGCAAAGCGAAATAGAAGTTTTGTTCAGTCTTGGAAGTGATATAGGCATTTCTTTGTTGAGCCAGCTATCTATATTTTACCCACCTAATTGTTATGTATCGTAGTTAACCCCGTTGAGCCTATAATCCTGTTTCTTTGGCAACCACATTACAAGCCATACCCCTTTATTCGAATCGATCTTATATTTGAACCTTGTCACCTCTCGTAAGCACTGGAAATGATGAAATATGAAAAATTTAAAGTGTAGGGTTGTAGGTTCTTGGTTTTT